>PUQB01000153.1:319403-493284 GCA_003024785.1 Selaginella tamariscina
GGGCACGCTGCAACTTGCAGACTTTGTTTTCCTGACCTTGGATGATAAAACCCTCCGGCTGAGAGCAATAGACTTCTTCGTTTAGCTCCCCGTACAGGAACGCGGCTTTAATATCAAGCTGATGTAATTCCAAATTGTAGAAGGCTGCAAGTCGAAGAAGCAACCTGATAGAGGTTAACTTCGCCACTGGCGAAAATGTTTCTAGGAAATCTACTCCGCCACTTGGCTAAATCCTCGAGCGACAAATCTGGCTCGGTGCCGGAGTACTGCTCCTGAGGCATCCAGCTTTCTTTTGAATATCCATTTGGTACTGACAACTTGTCTACCCGGAGGTAAAGTTGTTAATGTCCAAACGTTGTTGCGCTGTAGTGAGTTGTACTCCTCCTGCATCGCTGCACGCCACTGGTCGGCCTCTGGTGATTGAAGTGCTGCACGCACTGTAGTAGGTTCTCGTGAAAGTGCAACGGCTATGAACAAGGCACGATCAGGTTGAGGAGCACGAGTTCTACTAGAACTTCTGCTCCGAGGTCTGGAGCTTTGAGTACGCTGAGCCTGAGACTCAATAGCTGCAGGAGTCATATAGCTAGTTCTCCCACTGCGCGTCACAGTATTAACTAGCCTTCCTGGAACTGGTGGAGCACCGACAGTAGAAACATTTGAGACTGCTGGTGGTGGAGCTGTAACAACTGGTGGAGCTTGAACGTCAAACTCTCCACCATCATCGGCATCCTTCTCCAGTTCGTCAAAGATGGCATGGACCGGGTCTGGTCTTACAAAAGTTGACTCTGTGACTTGTTCTGGAGTTGGTGGCGGAGAATCCGGAGGGTTAGCTGGCGGCACTGCATGTGGATCTGGTACAGCAGCTGGACCACCACGTACTGGTCCGGTTGGAATTGCACTAGCTGGTACTGGAACCACTTTCTTGAGCTCCTCCTCCAATAAACATGGAGTAGTTTGGGTTACTGTGCGTGATCCATACCTGTGCTTATAGAGCTCACATTCGTTGAAATGTACGTTTCGACTGATGATGTATCGGCGAGACTCAACATGATACAGGTTGTAGGCTTTTGACTCTAGTGAGTAGCCAACCATGATGCACGTAACGCTTTTTGGTTCCAGCTTCCTCCTGTTTCCGCTAGTTATTTTTGCGTAGGCAGTACAGCCAAACACGCGCAAGTGTCGAAGACTTGCATGTTTCCTGCTCCATTTTGTGAAGGGAACATCCCCTTGGATGGATTTGGAAGGTAGTCTGTTCCGGATGTACACAGCTGTCGCCAGAGCATCCGCCCAGAAGGAGTAAGGCATCCCAGCGTGGATCAACATGCTCCGAGCACTCTCAACTAGAGTGCGGTTCATCCTCTCAGCAACTCCATTTTGAGCAGGACTGTCTGGAGCGGTAAACTGCTGGTGGATTCCTTGTTCTCGGGTATAAGCTGTGAACTCTCTAGATTTATATTCTCCTCCTCGATCGCTTCGAAGAGTTTGAAGTTTGGACCCGTGTTTGTTCTCAGCTGCCTGCTTGTAGATTTTGAAGTAGTCAAGAACTTCTGACTTCTTGCTCATGGGCCATGCAGCTGTATACTTTGAAAAATGATCGATAAATGTTACAAAGTATTTTTTAAAATCAAGAGTTTGGACGTGAAAAGGTCCACACACGTCCGAGTGCACTAGCTCCAGTGGTTTACTGCTCACAAATTCGGATTGGCTTGGAAAGGTCTGCCTGGCATGCTTGCCAGCACACAAGCTTCACAGAATTCGAGCACCCCTGAAAGCTCCAGCTCATTGACTTGAGCTTGGTCTCTTGATACTGCCTTAATCCCATCCTCATGAAGATGTCCCAGGCGCTCATGCCAAAGCTGCATGTTTCCTGGAACGACTCTTGAGGATAGAGCTTTGGCCGGTGAGTTTTCTAGAGAAACCATAAGCTTTGCATCAAGCTTATAAAGCATTTGATATCTCAAACCTTGAGCAACCATTTTTCTGGTACGTTTCTCACTCACAATGCATTCTGCATCGTCAAAATAAAAAGCGAGGCCTTTGTCAGTTGACGCTCCAACTGACAACAGATTGTAACCCAACTTGGGTACGTAAAACATATCCTCGATCTGACTCTGGCTCCCATCCGAAAACTGAACAGTTACTGAGCCCACACCTGCCACTGGCAAGTCTCTGTCATCTCCGACACGTACAGTGATCTTTGACTCAGTCTTCCGAAGGAGAGAGAAACATTCTCGCTTTCCTGTCATGTGCATGGTTGCCGCTGAGTCGATCCAGATGATATCTTCATCTTCTTGAGCTGGCACATGGTTGAGACCACTGGCTCGCACCATTAGTGCCCTGCTCTTAGTGTTGTTTCTCTTTTTGAGTCCTGCTCCACGTGGAAGTCCAGCAGCTTTGTCCCGACAGTCTCTAGCAAAATGACCCTCCCGCTTGCAATAGTTGCACAGTCCGATAGGTTTCTTCATTTCCAAACTTGTACCAGTCTTATTGCCAGTGACACTGTCACTTGAGGCCTTGCGACTGGTCTGAGTGCCTCCACTTTTTCCTACTGAGGATTTTTCTGCAGGCTGCTTGTTAGAGACAGCATAGAAGGCACTCACTGTTTGTGACTGCTCCGTAGGATTGTCTATTTCATCTTCATCAGCTTCGTCGAGGAACGCTGCTTGTATTTCAGCAAAGTTTTTTGTTGAGTTCTTCATCATCGTCCGGAAGTACTTGTAGTCTGGAACTTTGATGGCTTTCAGCAGAATCGACTTATGGTCGTCATCTGTGAAATTTACTCCCAGAGCAGAGAGTTGTGAGAGGATCGACTTCATCCGTCCCAGAAACATTGCTGGAGACTCACGAGGAAGTATTTTCAACTCAAATAGTTTACCTCTCAGGGTAGTCTTTGCAATGTCAGCGCTTGCTTGATTCCCGAACACGTTCTTCAGCGCTGTCCAATTCTCCCCTGCTGACTTTGTCAAGTCCAAGTGATGGTGATGAAGCCTGCCAAGCCCAATCCCCATGGTTGATAGAGCTTTGTCATTGCGGATCACCCAGTCCTCCAGCTTAGGATCTCCCGCTGCTGGTTTTGGCTCCTGTCCATTCACTAATCTCAGGCAGTTATCTCGTAAGAACACGAAACTGATCTCTCTTGACCAGTTTTCGAAGTCACTGCCCGAAAACAGAGGAATTGGAATCGCTTTGGTACTGGAGGCACTGCTCGTCATGTCTGCAAGAACTTCTGTCACCGACCACCCCTGTTCACGTATGAACTTTTCTACTTCAAGGATCCTAGAACGCTTCTTTCGTTTCTGCACCTGGTCCTCGACACATCTCAGCAAGTTGTAATTTCTCTCGCTCCGCTCCGCAGCGTGCTTCCCCATGGCAGAAAACTAAATCCCCTCATTCCATGATCGTTTCACGCTCCGATACCATGAGAGTTTATCTAACCAATTTTTATATTGATTTTTCTCAATATATATACAAAGTATCTGAACGTCGTAACGCTCAGTGCACATGTATCATCACTGTAACGCTCAGTGCACATGTATCATCACCGTAACGCTCAGTGCACATGTATCATCACCGTGCGTACACGTCCGTCGCCACCTGTCCTTGACTCCAGGCTGGCTCCCAACAACGATGCCGTAACTTGCTAGAAGTCGCAATGCTCTGTCGAGAAAGGTAGCATTTGCAGAGGATTTGGCGCCAGGGATGGCAGAGATGATCTCAACAGCAGAAAGTGGAGAATGGGATATTACATGCATTGAGAGTCAGGGGATGACAGCATAATTGAGTAGCTCTTCGGCACGAAGGTAAGCAGAGTCAGACATGTCCATAACTTAGAAAGACAAGTTGCAAAAACTCAGTATGACAACTTATATGATAGCAGTTCCAAGACACACTTTTTTTTTATTTGGATATGAACCAGTTCTTCGTAGCCAGGGTTATATCAACGCTGATAAGTAGTGATTAAATCTGTAGTGAAAAATGCTACAAAAATATTTAATTATTAATTTAATTATTAGTTTATTATATTAATTTAATTTAATTATTAATCCATAACATTTTTTTACTACGACATATATCACTGCTGATAAGCTCTTGTCAAACTCATATTTGATGTGGAAGTGGATGGAACCAAACCAAACCACACCACACGAAGGAAACAAGGAAGTTTTCATTAATTGTAAGTCAAATAATGGAGGGAGATTTAACATAATGGTTAATTATTTGAGATTTTATCTGTAATAATATTCATTGTATTATTAATATTACTGAAAGTGCTTAGCTGAATTTCAGTTGGGGGGCTTTATTTTATCAAGCCAATTAAACCCTTCTAAAAGTTAGGTTTATGATTTAATTTTGTCATCTAACTAGTTTTTCAGGGCAGGTCTCATTTTATCATTAGGGTTCAGCGAGGATGAAGTAAAAATTAAATTTATGATTTAATAAAACCCTTAGTAAAGTCACCAAAGCCAATGACACTCTAAGGTATCGTTGAAAAAATTATACGTATGTTAATATTACATGTATTTTCAATATTTAATAATAAGTAAGGAAACATGTTTACCATTCGAAACCCCGACGAACTCAAAAGTCCTCATTCAAATTTGACTATGATGAACCTAACAATAAATAATATGATTACTAAATAAAGATTTAATACATTATCTAATCAATGTGAATCTTCAATGTTTAAATAAACTTCTTTGGATGTACACACATTCTCAATGGTTGCTAAAACCTGTTTAATATCAAATGGTTTTGGTAAATAACCATCCATACCAGCTTGATAACATGTATCTTGGTATCCCTTCATTGCATGTGCAGTTAAACCAATTATGGGTATTCTCCTTAATCCAAGATTAATTTCCTCCTTTCTTACGTGCTTAGTCGCCTCTAAACCATCCATTTTAGGCATCTGTAAACAAAGCTATAACTATATTACCAAATAATTATCTACATGAAATACTAACCTGGATATCCATAAAAACCAGATCGTACGTATCGTGGTCTGCATGCAAAAGATCGACGGCCTGGATTCCATCTCCTACCGTAGTTACAACATGCCCGTACTTTTGTAGAAGCCTCGATGCAACTTTTTGATTTACCAAATTGTCCTCCACAAGAAGTATACGTTTTCCGCTGGGTGAAATAGGTGGTGAAATGTGATTCTCAGGTGGTAAAATATTAATTGTGACTTCATCCTTTTTTACAACTTGTTTTTCTACATAAATCCCTGCAAACGATATATATAATTAATCATATATATCAGTTAATAATATAATATTATTAATTTTCTGAACAGTATGTGTGAATGGTGTATACTTATGTAAATATATGTATATGTATATGTCTCTCTCTCTCTCTCTCTCTCTCTCTCTCTCTCTCTCTCTCTATATATATATATAAAGATTTACCATGTGGAGTTAATGGACCTTCGTAATCAGCAGTTTCTTCAGGTTTAGTGCCTTGTTTAGCATAAAACGGGAGTAAAACATAAAATCTAGTACCCACACCATTCTCACTTTCTGCCAAAATGCGACCTCCCATTGTTTCCACAAATCTGCCAATTTATCTGTTAAAAATTAAATGCAGATTTCTTTCAGTGAAAAAAATTCTATTTATTTATACGTGTTAGTTATAAGTAGTTACTTTTACAATTTAATTAATTCTGATTTTTGTTGTTTCATGAATCTATAAAGTTTAATTTTTTTAAAAAAATTATTAATTATACTAACCTATGTACAATACAGAGACCAAGTCCTGTTCCTCCATATAAACGAGAAATCGATGCATCTGCTTGTGTAAATGGTTTAAATATTTTTGGTAGTTTCTCTCTGCTTATTCCAATCCCAGTATCACACACGTTGAATAGCACATTCACCTTTATATTTAAGCGAGTTTAAACTAATATAAAATATCAAATAGTGTAAAAAAACTGTCTAATAACTACACTATTAATTAATATATTAATTAATATAAAATTAAAATACATACATAGTAACACTTAGTGATTTATCAATAATAAAAAAATCGGTACCTGTGTAGCATCATCAGGAGGTCGAAAGTTTTGCACGACAATGTCATTACGTGGTGCATATATATGCTTTCCTTCCGTAACCGAGACTGCTTCTTCAGGGTTTTCCGTACATGCATTATCAAAATTTGAAAACACCGTACACACTTCATGTCCGTACAAGGAAACAGTGAGCCGTACAAATCCTTCTTGGGTGAACTTTAACGCATTTCCAACTGCAAAGTTTCATCTTCTATATCTATATACATACATACATATATATCTACACACACACACATATAGAGATGGATAGATATAGATATATTAAATTTGATTATAAGCTGTATAGTTATATGTAAACATAAATACATTTGAAACTTAGAATATAAAACTCACCTATGTTTAGAAGGCAATGGCGGAGCTTGCCAGAGTCTCCAACCAGAAACCTGGGAATATTCTCCTCAACTTGCCACGTAAGCTCAAGATGCTTCTCTTTAGCACGTGGCTCAAGAATATGCATTGTGCTTTTGATGACATGTACAAGATCAAATGACACGTGTTCAACCTCGAAACGACCGGCTTCGATCTTTGCCACGTCAAGGATCCCGTTAATTAAGTGTAATAAGAGGTCTGCACAGTCTTTTACTGTTGTCATATGGTCCCTTTGTTCTTCTGTTAAACCTGTTGATAACACTAATGCGGACATTCCAAGTATTCCATGTATTGGAGTCCTACATAAGAAATTATTTTTAATTATTAGATATAACTATTGACTAAACACACACACACACACACAGGCAAATAAACGTGATTCTATCTTATATCTATGGATGATATTACGCATACATGGATATCTACCGATCCATATGTATGTAAAAGTGTTTATCAAGTGTGCGAGTCTACAATCTCTCTCTCTCTCTCTCTCCCCCCATGCATATACATCACATTTTATGCTGTGTATATAATATACATTTATCTATATTTTCTCATATGTAGCAACATATATGTACATATATAATATTGCAATGTGTAAAGAGAATATATAGACCCACTAAGCATACATAGTGCAGCTGTGTGTGTGTGTCTCTGTGTGCGTGCGCGCGTGCTTGTGTGGATATATCTATATTACATACATGTAGCATACTCTCTCTCTCCCTCCCTCACAACACACACACTCGAATATACCTTATCTCGTGACTCATATTGGCCAGAAAGTCAGACTTTGCTCTGCTAGCTTGCTCTGCAGCAGCTTCAGAAGCCTGTAGTTCTTCATTAGCTCTTAATAGCTGATGTGTTCTTTGCTGTACCAGTGATTCCAACTTCTCGTTTAACCTACATATACAAATATAAATTACATACATACATTTAGCATCTCTCTCTACACACACACACACACACAAACATGCACACATGAACAGTCGCACATGCACATTACCTCTCTAGTTTTGCAGCCAAGAGGCTCTTTTCTCTCACTGCTGCTGCTAAGGAAATTGCGACAGCTGCTGCTACAGATACAAACAGCTCTACCTACAACCCATATTAAACACCACTTAACACACGCCACAACACAACAACACACACACCTGAATTATAAGCTTTGGCTGAACTTCACTAACTCCTGATATACCATATAAAGCACCTTTTCGCTTCACAGTTGCCCAGGAACAGAACAAAGATATCAAACACACCACCAGAGCCCATCCTATCCTGTTAAACCATCTCCCACGTCTCTCTCTCTCTCTCTCACACACACACACACACACAATACCTGTTGAACCGAAATGCAGCATATAAAGTAACTGGAAACAGCAGGTAGGGAAGCGGCTTGAAGTATGTATACACAGTGACAGTGTACACAACAACAAGCAAACCAGCCAAGACAACCGCAACCACGAAACCTCAACAAGCTTGGCAGGCCGGAAAACACTCTTGTCGGGCCTCCATGCAAACAAATGAATCACAAACGGGGAGACTGCCGTCATAGCAGCGACAACCCCAAGCCACCACGTAAACCAGTACACCACGAAGTTCTTAAGCTCCACGAAATGGCCTAAACACAGGACAGCTCCGACAGCTGCCTCGAAAAAACCCGACGACGCTGTAACAATCCCAAAGAAGTACACCGTGTCACTCTTGGAGTCAATAGTTGGTAAGTTCTTCCAGCGTGTCCTACACAGGTACTTCCTCAGCATCTTCCCACATAAGGAGACCTCCGTACACCAGAGTAAACACACTACACCATACACGGTCACATGTAACACTGATAAGCTGGTATTGGACCGAACAAAGTAATATATGACAACCGTATAAAAACCAAGAAATACACCCAAAACAAGCTCCCTCCTGTTCTTCCTGCAGCTAAACGCCAGCCCAGCAGAGTGCTGCAGCGACACAGGAAACACTATAGTTTCATATAATCTGTTTCTCAGCTCTTTTGCTGTAAGCTCGAATGCTATGATACCTCCAAAAACCTCTACTATTGCTACTGTTAAGTTCCATAATACAAATTTAAGCATGTATTTAGGATCTCTAATTCTTGCTAGAGTTTGTTGGAGTGTCATCTTGAGACTTATACTAGGAAATGCCATCCTTTGTATACCATATAAAACCATCTACTTCTATATAATATCTTGAAACCATAAACTGCATATATAAAGAGAAAGAGCTGAATGTATTTGTTTTGTGAGGGGATTTTGGGGAAATGAGGGAAAATGGGGATTAAACGGGAAACATACCGCTGGACGAAGGCCCACCCAAAAATGTGGGAAGCCCTAGGAAGACGATCGACAGAAACGCCACTGACGGAATATGCTTATTCACGAAGTTACGTCACCAAACAATCGTGGCCGTTAACTTCCAACGACTGAACATATTTCTGTTTAATTCTTAGAATATTATAAGTTTTAATCTTATAGACATTACTACTCACAACAGATCTACATGCATAGAGATGTAAATATGTATGCTAATATACACTATCTGCCTCTCTCTCTCTCACACACACACAAACAGAGAGTAATTATATTAAATATGATTATTAACAAACAAACGTACATGGAGTCATGACAGGTCTCTCCAGTTGTGTGCGTTGTGGATGAAGGAATTTATAAGCTGCTTATCCTTGAATATTCCACTGGAATCGCAAATGCCGCTAGACACATCGACCCCGGTAGGCCTTAACAGTGACACTGCCCTTGCCACGTTGGCTGGGCTCAACCCTCCTGCAAGAAACCATCCACACTCTCCACTAAACTCCGGAGTCTTAAACTCATTCCAATCAAATGGTTCCCCACTGCAGTATATACATACACGTCTTGTGTGTGTGTGTACACACATGTATATGAATATTCAGTTTATGTACACCATACAATTGTGAGTTACCTGCCGCCTTGAATCCCGTCAACGAGGGTCCATTCAGCATTTGTATGTATAGAAGGCTTTGGCGTTTGAATTGAACCTCGTTTATCTGCATGCATTACATAAATCACCTTGCTTAGGCTGCTAAGTCCATCAAGTGCTGCTCGTGCACCATCCCATGAAGCTGCACATATCACTATTTCATATTTACATCTATTTATATAGATAATGGGGCCTGCTAGGAGACACCCCATAAAAGCTTAATATCGATACATCTATAGTAAATAACCTTAATAAGGTATAATGTAGACTGAATATGTAAGTCTATGTAATATGTATATGTATGTGTATGTGTCTACCTGTGCATATCTTATCCCTGTTGTCTCACACGCATACGCAATAGCAGCAGCATCTTCGTCCACGAACACACCCACGGGCTCGGCACCATACTCTCAGCAGCAGCAGCAATCTCTCTTGCGACTGGAAAAGATATGGACCTCTTTGATTTCGGCCACAATATCATACCTGTGTATAATAGTGAATCACTAAAAACATTTATAATTGTATTTTTATCTAGTACAATATCTGTATACATGTATACAGATGTGTGTATATGTACATACTACTTAAAAAAGTCTTGTGTGGCTACAACAGATATATACATGTGTACTATATATACTCTGTTCTATAGTATCACACTAATATCGTATATTTAACTTCAAAACCATTTGATTAATTAATATGATTTTTTAATTATCATACCTATATAGTTTGCTCCAGCTTTTGCTGCTGCAGTTGCATCTTTTGGTGTAGTTATGCCACACATTTTCACAAGGGGAATATACTTTAGACATGGTTTTGCTTGCTGGGTCACTGAAGCATATTCGGAATTTGAATTACATTGTATACTATTCGACCTGTAAACATCACCGCACAACATATCCACGTGTTTTAATCATTTTATATTAACGGGTTACATACATATATAATGATAGATATACATAAGTTCTTATGCTTTCATATCTGATCCACACTAAACTACACATACACAATAGTATGTATATACATATGTATTATTGTCCTATCATCTTCTGCTATTTATTTAGTAAAATGCACCTTGGAAACATCGAAACGCGCAGTGTGTATAAATTATACACATAGGAACATAAAGAACACATACCTAGTGAGGCAAATCCTCGGATTTGAGAGAGTAGAGCAGCCCATCTCAGACCTCTGTAAACCCTAGCCCATGAACCCTAATTCTCGTTAAAAAGGAAGTTGAGATATTTAAATTTTAAATAATCTCAAATGAACATACAGAACTGTTTTCAATCTTCCATTTTAAAGAGTATATTTTCTTTTTTAAGCATTTACCAAGGGATATAACGAGTTAGTATGCTCTATTTATTGTTAAAACATAAGAAAATTCACAAGGACCTTTAGCCCCCCACGTCACCTGCCATGTCAGTATGGCCGGTGATGTGGAAGAAGGTGACGTGGCAGGTGGTCTATCTCTTTCATTTTAAATTATAATAAATTAAAAATATTAAGAACCGAAAAAAATCAAAATATATAAAAACTTGTGTACATATTAAAAAAACGTGTATAACCATATGCATAAATCCACATTTTAAGTGCAAATTAGATTTAAAAATAATAAAATAATAAATACTAAAAACTAAGATGTAGGTCTGGTCGCACAAACCCCATGTTATCACATGTAATGTGTTACGCTCACAAATTACCAATGTGATACACGATAACGTGGAGGGTGTGTATAGACCAAAAGAATGTATAAAGAGTGAAAGAATATATCGAATATGAAACAGTATAAGCATGATCTATTTAATTTGTAACATATATATATATATATATATATATATATATATATACTTACTGTAATTCATGGCTCTAATTGCTCCGTGGTATGTTAACGTCAATTGCAATTCATAGTTTGGCACATGTTGTTGATGTCGATAACATTCTGTAATCTTTTAAGTGTTACTTGATTTTTTCTTCATATCAACACTCTTAATAAGTACCAAATTTTATGTAATAAAGGATTTGTCTCTTTTTTTCTATAGCTCGGCATCTTGCTCTTCCTCTTCCACGGCCCCTTGCTCTTCTTCCACGGCCTCGACCCCTTCCTCTACCCCCGCTTGACTCTGCAATATCTTTATTCTTTGAAGACTCATGCTCAAAATACTATAGCTCCTCATGCTCTTCAAAAAATACTGCACAATCTTTGCTAACACATAATGATGTTTGCTCATTAATATCTTCATTTCTTAACTCATTGTTAAGAAGTCTCATCTTCACCTTTGTCAATATATCTTTTAACCAAGGATTAGTTGGCTAAAAAGTTGATTTTGCCACAACTTTCCCTTCAACTAGCACATTGTTCTCAATATTGTTATGTACTAGTTGCTCTTCTAACAACAATTAGTCCATACAACATGGCGTATCTATTTTTAGCAGACCAATCCTCTTCATCTTCATGTTGGTTTACAATTGTCTTTATATCCACATGTGACATATCCGATTCATTAATTCCATTTGCCAACCCATCTAATATAACATTCGGCTTGCAAAAATCCTCCTTATTCCAAACTATATCCCACCATGGCTGCCTTCACATGCCAATGTTGAAGCATAATGTTCGAGCATATATTAACCCATCTTTGAGAGCATGGATAAGGATCTCATTTGTGGCAACTAAGCTATAATCTGATAAATCTGTTGAACATTAATTATATATTCTTGCTCTAACTTGATCCATATATTTTCTTGTTTCACAGAGCTTTTGAAAACAAAGCTTACCATTGCCTATTATCTCAGCAACTTTGTTCATAGCTCCTGCACTATCAAGCAAGTCTGCTCCATCGTAAGCATGCTCATTTTGTACCATACCTCCAACCTTTGAGAAGCAAGTCTCACAGCAGTCACTGCCTAAGAGTTGGAAAAGAACTTCATGACTTAGGGAAAAATCTCTAAAAAAACGGATGAGAAGAACAATTGAGTATGTTGAAATTTGAATATCTAAGAAATTCTCACGACTTATGAAGTGTTGCTTCAGGTTCAAATAATTGTTCTTGGTTATCCATAGCCTCCATATTCTATATGTAATTAAAATAAGATAAAATTACATAGAATAACATTACATACCTGAGAAAAAAGATATTGTTGCTGCTATACGAACTTTCTCCTAGACATTTTCCAGGAGACAAATAAATATTGATGTACAAAGACAATACATACAAATATGTCTTAGTTCCTAAATTCACAACCTTGTACTTTGTGGACTTCTCTCTTAAGAATCTTAGGCAATCTTGAACTTTCCTTGATGCAATCCGTATTGTTGCACAGTTTTTCCTATCAACATCTGACACTTGAAACCCATGTCCATAGCACCGCTCAAACACTTGCCATACATCATTGAGACTTATAATTACCATAAACAAGTCTCTTTGTTGCAACATTCATTAGGTTCACAAGCTTTTTCCCATTCTGTGAATAATCTTGGTCATGTAGTCTAGTCACAGTGTTGTCTTCTTTAAGTCACCCACACAAACAATTGAAGCCTTCCCAAGGTATCATGTAGTTTGCATTTGCTGTGGTGAGATCTTCAAGCATGCACTTTTGTCGTTGACTATCACCATTTGATGCATGTTCTATCAATGGACCAAGCACTTTATGTAGATACTTTTCCCAAAGAATGTTGATTTCCTTCCACAAACAATTACTAAGGCTTGTGCTTACCATCCAACTAACTTGCAACTCCTTTGATGTAGCAGATGTTTGTTAGAAGTTGAGAGGATTCACAAGTAGCACTCATCCATAGTTTGCAAACTTGCAACTCTGAAACGTAGTGGTATTTTGTTGTATCCACTCTCCCCTCCTCCAACTATGACAACAAACCTAGTATCACACTTGTGATTCTCCTTGAACCCACAAAAGCCAACTAGAGAGTCATCTCTAGTTAACTATCAATTCTATTGTTATTTCATCTTTAGAAACTTCACAAGGAATGCTACCTTCTTCCAACTGCAGCATTCTCATCCTACTCTTGTAAGCCTTTGTTAACATTTGGAAGTTCTCCTCATGTATTCCAACTCTATACTTGTAATGCATCCTCAATTGATGGTTCATTGTAGATAAACTCGGACCAGCAAGGTTCATAGAAAAGAAATTACAAACACAAATGCCACCCCAAATTTGCAACACCTCACAAATCTCTTTAGAGTTGTCACTCCACTTTTCCTAAGTTAAGATTAAAACGATTTAAATTCTATACTACATCTTTAAGAAAACACCACTCCCTCAAACTTTCCAATTTGCCAAGCTCGAGTTAAATTTTTGTTAAAGAGTTGAAGTCACCATGCCGCATTGCCTCAAGTTGCTCATCATTGAAATTCTTAACTTGAACTCGCAAAGAAAAAACTCTCTTTTAAAGGAAGAACTGTACTCTGTCACCTCTGATATCCTGAGCTATAGCATTCATGGACCGAAAATTAATAACATTATAAAAGTAGAAGATATTAAGATATATAATATATTATATTTAAGATTGTATGGGCCTTCTCGAGTATAGATTCACACATACTGCATTGGTTCAACATGAAGCCCTTTGTACAAAATCTTGCACAATTCCTATGTCGAAAAACCCCTAAACCTCTATGCTCTCACCATCGATGTTTAAAGTTGTTCTAACATGTGGCTTTGCATACGAGTTTCCACCCGGTAAAGAATCATCTAGGAAAGGCCTCAAGTCATATTTATACGATCCTTACCAATATCCCAACACAAGCCATTATGTATTCTTATAATTCATGCAATGACAAATGCAAATACATAATAATTCTTAAAATGAGACCAATGGATAATGGAGAAAACTTAAAGTTTTATTAAATTAAAAACTTTTATTACATAAAATATGTTTTTATAAAGTTACTAGCTTTGTTGCAATCATTTGCTTTTGAGTTTCTTAATGTTTCACCTACAACAAGCGTTTTATAAATAAGTTTATTAATATTAGATGAGTAATGTATACTTTTTTTCATCCATTAAATCCATTCCCAGTCTTAGCTGTAGCACGAGTCTTTAGTGATGGGTAACCAATTTGGCTAGGCTGGCTTTTGCATTTGATATATTTAGTATGACGGTTAGATTTAATGTGTTCTCTCAAGTTGTTTATGATTCCACCTGTAACTTATATTTTTGTTATTAAATATATGAAATGAATATAAAACTTTACCTCTGATTAAAAACAACTTGATCGTTGCATGGCAAATATCACAAATGAGATGGATTTTGTTAAGGTTCTCGTATTCCTCCACACTAGGCTCATATAAAGAAAATAAGACACCATGTCCTTGATATAATCTATCACCTCTCTAACCATTGTATTTGTCACAATTTTTGCATTCAAGGTTGGAACATTTTTCTCTTATTATGTGCTCAAGAGTGGAAAAAATAATGTTAAAAACGTGTGCAACATAGATTACTTATATATTTCACATGTCTTAGTTTTTATTGCCTCCTTTCTCAAACAAGCTTCATAGTTTTTGTTATGGCTTACTCTATTTAAGTGACTCTTGAAGTTGTGTAGCATATCAGAAGAGCTTGTGCCTTTTATAGCATCACACTCACAACAGTAAATCTGAAAAATAGCATCTCCATTCACATCCTTTAAAGCAAGCTCAAAATTATCATAATGGCCAATTGCTTTTCGATACTCAGATAGTCTTTGGAGCTTTTGAAGCCAAGTTTTTGTAATTTTTATGAAGTAATCCTAAACTTCAACCTGCATTAAAACTATTATACTCTTTATTTACAAAATGTTAAGAAAAAATACACATACCTCTCATTTTATATAATGTTATTATCAGATTCATCATTTTCAATCTCAATGGCTATCTTACTAACTTCATTTGCTACTTCCTCACACCTAGGTGAGCTTGTTACATCAAACATCCCTCAAACTTGCTCTAGCCGAGGTTTCTTAAGAAATTGGTCATTTGTAAACTTAAGAAGTACTTCATTTTCCACACATCGATGTTTTACCTTTTGTTTAGCAGTCACCAGAAGCAATTGAGATGTAATAAACACATATTCATTATTATTTAAAACATGATTCTTATCTTTATAAATCTCAGTCCTGATTTATACATAATAAGCATTTTTTGAACACAAACGTATCCTATTTCATCTCTAGAATCACTACAATAGAAAAAGGGTTATATCACGCTATTCTTTTGAGTCCATATCTAATATTTCATTTACAATTATGAAAACCTAAACCCCCACCCTTCTGTTCTTCTGTTTTCTATGCCTACTTAAAATTTTCGATAAAACAAGCAATGACGAGGACGTTCAAGTATTGAGTTGGATACAAACTAACATATTTGACAACATAGTAGTCATGTATTCTTAGAAAATGCAATCCTGATAGATAAAGACTAAAATGCCATCTAAAGAATGATCATGTGAGTAACTCCAAATAACATGTTACTGGGATTTTGTGATAGGAAAGGAGAAAGTCATTAGTGCAAAGATGGCTTTGTCGTGCACATTGGGACATGGACAACAGGCTTTGAGAACATAGCCAATGCGTTCGAGGAGAATGTCATATGCTCAAGTCTTCATTCTGAACCCGTTCCACAAGAAGCTACCACAAATAATGTTGGCAATACAAATCACTTGCAACAAGTTCAGGAGTGAAGATGTCAGGCATCATTGGGAACTAGTCAGCAGCTTGTGGCAGTAACGTCTTCAACAGATTCTTAGGCCAATCATTGGACACTCTTGTGATGGTGATTCAAGGTGTTGGCAATTGCAACTACGAAACATGTGTAGATGCTTAGCGGTCAGGTATGAAGTTACATGGGCAGGTTGGATCTTTTCAGGCAAGATTGACCTAGGTGGACAAGCCAATCTTCATGATCAAGAATGGAAAGAAGCTTATTAACCCCTTGAACAAAGCAACGAAGCAATTGTACATTGGTGAGGAGTCTGTACACATCCACTATATATGTGGAGTATTCTAAAACTTTCACGGTATGCATGGACTTGAAGTTGCAGATGTCAAGCCAATTGATAAGCAAAACTGGAAAGCAGCACAATGGTTATGTTCGGCTAGAAAAACAACATTTCATCGACTATATATACTCTATATCGTATATTTAACTTCATTCAACTTCAAAACTATCATTTGATTAACTAATATAAGTTCATGTTTTTCAATTATCATACCTATATAGTTTGCTCCAGCTTTTGCTGCTGCTTGCTTTTGGTGTAGTTATGTCACACATTTTCACGAGGGGCACATACTGCAGACATGGTTTTGCTTGCTGGGTGACTGAAGCATATTCAGAATTTGAATTATAGTGTATACTATTGGACCTGTAAACATCACATTACAACACACAAACACAGACACACACAGATATGTCTATGTAATATATATATATATATTATATACATACATACATATCTGCTTGTGTGTGTGTGTGTTTCAATAATTTTATAGTAATGGGTTACATACATATTATAATAGATATACATAAGTTTTCATGTTTTTATATCTAGTCCACACTAAAAACTACACAGCATACACAATAGTATGTATTATGTATATACATATGTTATCTATTTAGACTCGGAAACATCGAAACGCGCAAGTGTACACAATAAATTATATACATAGGAACATAAAGAACACATACCTGGTGAGGCAAATGCTCGGATTTGAGATAGTGCTTTAAACTTTTGAACGTTTAAGTATAAACCTAAAACTCGTTAGGGTTATTTTATAGCCATTACAAAAAGCTTACTGATGAAAAGGATAAATATAATAAATATATTTATTATTCATTATGAGTAGACTTATTGTAAGTGAAAACATTTGTTTTATTTAAGTAGATGCAATATAAATTTAAGACTTGTTTATGAATTGGAGGAGGCAGGCCACTCTCCCAGACCATCGTCTAGAGAAGGATAGAGGGAGTAATAAGGACCAGCTTTGTAAGAGAAAATACTAGTGGGTTGTTGCATGGATTGTCTTCGTTCCTCTGCAGGACCAGGTTGAGTAGCCGGGTTAGTTCTACTTAAGAAATCCGAAGGACTTAGTTCATCTGCTTGCGACGCCGAAGACGCTTCAACTGCATGACGCACAGTTTTCCAGAGGCCCCTAAGGAACCAGTAGAGCATGAATAGGCAAAGTATTCCACCAACGATTGTGGTCACAACCATTGGCCAGTTGAAGATCAATGTCATAGGCAACACTGAGAAACCAGCTGCTCCATATGCAACCAGGACAAAACAGAATGGAAAACACCAACAATGTTGAGGCTGCCAGTAATGACTTCCGAGTAACTCTCTGTATGTCTAATTCGGAACAGGTAACACGCCTCTTACTGCAATAAGCGCAGTGGCAATGGCAAAGAAGAAAGAAAAGCTGTTACATAAGGAAAACCTTGACTCCTGCAATTGTGATAACCATGTACTTTGCTGATTTGTAGTCGTAACTATAACCTAGTGGTGGCTGCAGAAATCCTACATATGTGATGCTTACAATCAAGAGCTGCAGCCACAATAATGGAGTTCAATGCGTCCACAAACACCTGCCGCTCCCTACGAATCATGTCAAGACTGCCTTTCACATCTTCCTGCCTGGCAAGCTCAATTGTCATTTCTTTTGATTTCGACCTTGCATACTCGTATGGGGTCCTGGCATATGGGTGGTATCTTGGATGTGGGCATGAAGCTCCTTGACCTTGCATAGTTCAACAACAACCTCCTTTTCGTTGGAAAGCACTGCCCAGTGCAATGCTGTTCTGCCCTGATCACCTACTTCATTAACTAGTCTGGCCCATCTGCTCCTGTCCAATGCCTTGAAGAAAGTCTCGTACACATGTTGTTTACCTTGTTGAAAAATCCAATATGCTAAAGGCTTGCCCTCAAACTTGCCGATCAAAACCTCCTGCTCTATATGCTTAACCAAATCTTCTAATTTGTCTCTGCATTGATCCTCCTTCATCAGAGCAAGTGCATAATCAATGTTACCTCGAGACAGGGCAGTTTGCAAACCCGACGCTATTTCTTTTGCCTTGTTGTCGTCCCAGCTGTTGTTTAGAAACTCGTCAACCAGCCACATAACAAGCTCAACAGAATTCGCATTCCCCTTCTCTGCAGCCCAGCTGAGTAAACCAATCTTATGCTCCCTGCTATTATTATCTGCACCTAGTGGGTTCACCATGCTACGGATGTTGTGCCTGTAGCTTAGTTTCTTGTGCATACCATACTTCAAACTTCGCTGCAGCTCCATGTTCATTCCAAGGTCTCCATAGCCAACGACGTATTTGACTAGCACTGTTTCAGGAAAAGCTTTTGGTCCCAAGAGCTTGTCTTTTGATTCTTTCACAGCATCCAGCACTGCAAGTACGTGCTCACGACCATGATAGCGTTCATAATCTCCAGGAATGACGTTCCTTGTTTTCTTGTCCACTTACTTTCATGTTGTTAAACACCCGCAATCCCCGATCAGCATGTGCCTTGATAAGGGCTTTCACTGCTTCTCTTACCACGCCATGCAGCCCAGTGTTGGCATGCCGCCTTGCTTATTATCCTTCTTCAATTCGACTCCCTTATTTAACAACCATTTCACGTTGGCAGCCTGTTCCTTGTCGTGACAAGCAGCATAATGAAGAGCAGTTAACCCTGCATTGCAGGTCTTATTCAGATCCATGCGATTCTCTTCAGCCAATTCTAAAGCCTGCGTCCCCCCTTAGCAGCAAAATGTAGTCCATTGGCTCCACTGTCGTCAACCTTCTTCAATCAGCCTTATGCTCTGCAATCAGATAGCGAGCACGTCCACGTTCCCTTGTGAAAGGGCAAGTGCAGTGGCGTCCTTCCACGGTTGTTCAAGATCTCATCAACCGAGTTTTTGTTTACTTTTCCCATTAGATCTGCCATAATATGCACGTTCCCTCCAAGAGCAGCCATGTGAATTGCTGTGTCTCGATCGGGCGATCGCCTTGGAGAATTACTTCCTCTGCTTTCTCCTGTGCTATGTCAAGGAGACTTGGACTAGCACTCGATTGCTATATTCACTAGCTAAATGCAATGCAGTTGTATACTCAACTTCACCAATGTTAGTGCTATTGAAGCCTGCATCCATCAGCCTTTGCCTTAATTTGTCTGCATCTTTTGTGTCTTGCTGAAGGATTCTCCGGAACTCATCTCTCTTTCTTCTTTCTTTTCATCCATGTTGGGATTCTAGATGATAGAGAATATGAAATCTAACTCTTGTTCTAAAGCAAACAAGTGCATGGAGTGTTTTAAGTTCTTAATTTTATTTTAGAAAATTACAACGTGTGATCATGCATATAACACAACTTGTAATTCTTAAACGCTTTACAATATGTTTACTTGAATATTTTTATTAAATAATGCTTATTTGAAATGGTCACAAACATGCGTTTGTATTAATATATTCTACAGTATTCCGTTATTTTTAATGAAACGTACCAAATCAAGAATAGTTAGAACATGACTTGGCATTTTTTATTTTATTTTTTAGGTATCATGTACGAATGCTTCTTGTATACTCCCCGTGTATATATATACTCTTCTAATAAGGTATGTCATTTGTTTGATTTCAAAAGTCGGTGTCATCGTGTTATTAATAACATTATAATTAAATTATACACATTAAAATATTTATTTGAGAAAATCATATATATAAGAAAGTGGATAATATATAAGTAATATTTCGTACGTATTCTAACACTGGAGCCTACAATGATCTTTGTGACGATATGTGGATACAAAGTGCTGACATAAGATACAATTTATAAAATATCATAATTCTAAGTGTCGCAAAGTCTTGATTTACGCGTAATATAACACCTTGAGTGAGAAATATTTTAGAAGAAAAATATAATGGTAAGATATATATGTATAAATTTGTATAGAATAGAAATAAATTTTGCAGCTACAGCGTGTTGACCTTGTCATGTGCGATAACGTGATTTGAAAGTTTCTAATGAAATTGTATTTGAATGCCAACTTGAGATTACGTTTTAAAACTTACCATTGCAATAAAACATCCCATGTTTGATAAAGTAATGGCCCTCATATCTGATGACTTTAAAGATGATGATCAGAGGGAATAACAGCGTCTAGTTTTAACTTCTCTTAATAGATTTTATTTGAAGCCCGTCTATAGTTAGTCACGTATGCTGAGGTCTCGTTGTTCTATCTTTATACTTTCAACAATATCTTTGTATAATCGACTCTTTTAAATGTAGTCTTTATAGAATCTGGAATCCAAAAATGCCCTGCTAAGTTTTAATAAGGTTTTAAGAAAATTATTTATATATTAAAGTATAAATTTAGGTATAAACTAAACATATTACATATTACAAAATAGATTATATCGACGTATCAACACCAACAAATTCATCAACAGTAAATTCAATAATTTATAAATTTTTATATGAAAAATCCCACTGTAAAACTTATATTTTAATTTTAAAATTAATAATGTTTTTTTTTAATATATAATGATATGTTTTAGTATATACAAAATATTATTATTATTATTAATTTTATATATAGAATTTAAAATATATAATTTATATAAAGATATCTCTTTTTAAGTTTAAAATTACAAAGTAAAATATATATTTAATATATTTGTTGATGTGTAACAGATATAAAACGTTGAAACAAATATTATTCTTCTTACACGCTAATGGGTGTTCCATACCTTTTAACCGATACAACATGTTATCCGGTTATTAAAGATTGGATGTAACATCACTTTAGATACTATTTTACAATTCAGTCCCTTTTAAATTTAAGCTGTTAGTTAAATAGCATCATTGAATAAAATTAACAGTTTAAATTATTCAATAAAATTAATGATTGAAATTAAATCAATTCAATTAAATTGGGTCTAACTAATTAGGTTAGTTGTATCTTTATTTATTTTGCTCTTTTTCTAATTATTATATTTATATATATATATATATATATATATTTATACACAAAGTACCTTTTAATAATGTTAATGCTCTTAACGTTTTCAACACGATGAATTTAATTATAATTTTAAATAATAAATTTATAAATTTGTATTCAATCGAGATTGATTTAAAATGTTTAATTTTATAATAGGGGTGAATATTAAATGAAGTTGACATTGATAATATAGTTATAAAAGACGATCTTAAATAAAAATATAAATGTTGTTACACTACATAATTGGTTCTAATACATAATTTTTTATTTTACTTTTCCATACATGTTAAAAGTAATGTTTTAAGATGTCATAAGAAAGAGTTATAATTAAAATAAATATCAAAAATTATAATATAATAATTAACTTGTATAACTTTTATCTTTCTATATGTAATATAAGTGTTCATAAAAGTAAATGAAAAATAGGTATAATAATAGAAATCAATGAAGTAAAATTTAATAAATGTAATAAATATAATAACGATATAGAATTACATGTCAATAAGTATAGAGTCAAAAGAATACTGGCTGGAATAACGATATAGAGTCATCCTCTAGAGCAATCTACAATCTTTTTCCTCTCTTCTTAGCACAACAACTTTATTCTTCAGTTGATCTTAGTACTCAACCAAAAATAATTGGACCAACAACAGAAACCAGTAATAGAAGAAGAACATACAAATTTTGCACCTAAAGCATCTCAAGCTTTCCAGCATTCAGATTCTCCGACCAATCTGTCTTTCTCTATCCATAGTCAAGACATCTTCTCTACACAACTCTTAAGCGCCTTTAATGACAAACGTTAACTCCCCCGGTCCCCCTTGTATATGATTCGCTGTGCAGTATAGTTATTCGAACGGCTCACATTTGTGATCTATCTATCTATGTATATTTGTAGGTACATATGTATCTTCATAATCTGTATATTTGTATGTAAATATGATCCTCATAATCTGTATATTTGTGTATGTATAATGCATATATGAAACATTACTTGACTCAGATATTTTGGGTATGGGAGAACTCATAGAACAAAAGGAGCCCCATCCTGGTTGGCAGGCACCTAGCCAACATCCATTTACTTTAATTACCGTTGCTCCACAGAGTTTTTGAACAAATGCAGAGAAAGGAGTTCCAGTTGAACAATCTAGTCCCTTTCCCAAAATTTCCTATTACTGTCCTGATGTTGATTGGGCTCACTTTGACCACAAGCTTGAACGTCATATTTATCGAGTGGCTCTATACCTATGCCTTCTCCTTCAGCACTCGACTCTGTGGTGAACCTGCCCATGGGATTATTATGCAAACCACTACCAAGTAGTAGAATTGTGGCGCTTAGCCATCCCATCACCCACATCTTTCTGACACATTTAATATGTATCGTAAGTCATTATTAACTTACAGATTACTCAATGTCGTACAACCCAACCATTAATGTGACCTTCATCTGCTATGGGGGTTACAGTGTTACACCCTCCTTGTGCACTTACGACAAACCAGTGCCCCGCCTAAACACAGGACAGCTCCGACAGCTGCCTCGAAAAAACCCGACAACGCTGTAACAATCCCAAAGAAGTACACCGTGTCACTCTTGGAGTCAATAGTTAATAAGTTCTTCCAGCAGGTACTTTCTCAGCATCTTCCGACATAAGGAGACCTCCGTACACCAAAGTAAACACACTACACCGTACACAGTCACATGTATGATGTAATCATGTAACCGATAAGCTGGTATTGGACCGAACAAAGCAATATACGACAACCGTATATGTCCTTCTACATAATATCTTAAACGGGAAACGTGCGCAAAAATGTGGGAAGCGCAGACCAGAGAACAGCTGGCGCGAAGCACAGAAACGCCACTGACGGAATAAGCTTATTCACCAAGTTACGTCACCAAACGATCGTGGCCGTTAACTTCCAACGACTGGACATTTAATATTTCAAGTTTAATCTCACTGGCTATAGACATTACTACTACACACACAACAGATTTACATGCATAGAGAGGTAAATATGTGTATGTTAATATACAGTATCTACACCTCTCTCTCTCTCACACACACACACTATGTGTTAAATATGATTATTAACAATTTTACGTACATGGAGTCTCTCCAGTTGCGTGAGTCGTGGAGGAAGGAATTTATAAGCTGCTTATCCTTGAATATTCCACTGGAATCGCAAATGCCGCTAGGCCTTAACAGTGACGCTGCCCTTGCCACGTTGCAAGAAACCATCCACACTCTCCACTAAACTTCGGAGTGTTAAACTCATTCCAATCAAATGATTCCCCCACTGCAAACATTCACGGTATATACAAACACGTCTTATTCCTGAATTGATACCTTCTATATTCCAACCACTTCTAGCCTGCTGCCTCCTTAAACCAACACCTATTCCTTGTGAACCAGCACTCATTCCATGCTCACCACCACCTACTCCTTGCCAGGCATAATTCTCTTCATAGCCATTCCCAAGCTTTTCTTGCATGCTCAAGTAATCTTCTTCAATTGTTGGTTCTAGCATTGGGCTCCGTTGAGCATGTGTTGTCCATCATCAAGGCAGAAGCACTTCCAAAACTAGGTGAGTTTTGCCTAAGCTCAGCTACTTAGCTGCCTGCTCATGAGCTTGGCTACCCGAGTGTAAAAGAAATTATATCAGGAATAATATAATAAGTTTTAAAAGACTTTATATAATAATGTTTGGGACAACTTTTTATTTTAAGCCCCTTATTCCAGTATGTTTTAATAGTAAACATAAAATAGTAACCCTAATAAATTCTTCTCTTCACAAATTCTCATAGGCGGAAGAACTGAGTTAATTTAAAGTCAATTCAAGTCAACATGGTCAACCATTAACTTGATAACAGGTATTCAATGATGGTCAACACGTTTGCAATGCTAATGCTAGTGAATGAAAATACATCCAGTTTCAATTCATTCATTGAATACATCAACATCGATAGTCGACATATATTAGGTGTTCTAATCAACGGTTTGTTTGAATAAGGTAATTTAGAAAGTTTTGGCCATTAACCTGAACACGAACGCTACTGGACACGTGTTGCAGAACATGAGATTGTTTGGATACTTACACAGTTCACGAGAGAATGGAATAGCATTGTGGCAAATTCTGTAAAGATGTACAATTCACAATTGAAATTGAGGTTCTTAGAGGTGAGAAATTTAAGGAATGATTTGAATGAAGGCCACATGGAGGCAATGGCAAAACGGACCATGGGTGTCAATGAGGATTTGTAATATTTTTAATGCAGTTTCACGATGTGTGGCATGAGATCTTCTCACCAATTCAATTTCTGATTAGACACGATAATAAGGCTTGAGACATCTACTCGCTGCTACACAAACCCTTAGTTAGCCACACCAATGAAAATTACTTTTATATATAACCTTTGGCTTTTCAAATTTCCATGTTCTATTCGCTGGATTACAAAGCAACAATTATATTTTGTTGCTAGAACACCATATGTACTTTAATAAAGGTGACCAATCGTTTCTTCGATTGTTTATATTGTTACAAACGTGAAAATTTTAGAAGACACTTCTTATTCTTATTTCAAACTTTAAATTAATTTTGATCTTTAGTTAAATTTAAATTAATTTTGATTTTTAGTTAAATTTTAAATTAATTTTGATCTTTATTGAGATTTTAAATTAATTTTAATCTTTAATAGAATTTTAAATTAATTTTGATTTCTCAAATAATTTCAATCTTTGGTGAAATTTTAAATTAATTTTAAACTTTAGTGAAATTTCAAATTAATTTCGATCTTTAATGAAATTTCAAATTAAATTCAATATCTAATAAAATTTAAGATTAATTCTGATTTTTAATAAAATTTAACACTCTTTTAATATTAAATTTCATTTTCCCACTACTTAAATGCATGTCAAAATTATTGTCCGTCTATCAATGTGTAATGGACATAACTTATTTTAGTCACAACAAAATAATATTTTTGAAATGTTTTATCAAATGCATATATTATCAATGCATACGAGATATTTCATCTTTTACATTCTTAAATTTTTCAACACATCTAAAAGTATACAATAACACTATTGAATAAGATCCAATGACAAAATAAATTTTAATAAAAACAATGTGTGAAAAACATTCACAAGTAATTTATTTATGAAAATAACATTCATTTACAATATAAGAAAATTAGAAATTAAAAATAATGATTTTGCATGCTAATATATTTTATTTTACATGTTTATATTTTTGCATTCGTTGGTGAATATAAAACTTCTTCACGTGCTAACATTTTATAAAAGTTAATAATTACATCTTTAATGATAATATTCATAATAAATAATACATGCAATATTGTTAAACTTTCAATGTTCATATTAATGATATATAAAACAATATGTATAATGTAATAGATTTATTTGAATGTGGTGAGATTCAAAACTATAATTATCATGATTCATAATAATAATAAATGTCTTGTGATATGAGATGCTCGTTGGTTTATATGTTTTATTCTTATAGTTATCCAATATCTTGTGATCGATAGTGTTTGTTAAACATATTTATAATGTACTTTCATAATTCTACTACATAGCAATAAAATAGGGTTATATTGTCAACTTTTTAAGTAGTTTTTTTAAAAGTATTTAATAACATAATTGTTATATGATATAATTGTTTTTAATAAGAAGGTCCATGTTTCTAATTCTTAAACTATTTAAATTAAAAATTTTAGAAGCAAGTTATACAAATATATTGTTTGAAGCAAAGGGTGCAAAAGGGGCTAAGCCTCTAATAGACGCAAAGATTTGATATTACAAAGATATAATATCTTAAATGATATCTCAAGCCCCTAAGATACAGATTAAGTCACAACAACAAGACACTTCCTTACCTAATCGCATATATGTGACCATGACTACAGACGGACTCCAAAGAAAATCTGCTAAGAGAAGTTAAAACTAGACGGCATTCATCGTCAGACGTGACATCAAACATAGGGGCATTACTTTATCAACCATAGGACCTGCTCTTTGTAATGATAAGTTTTAAAGTAATCTTAAGTAGTAATAAAATATAGTTTCATTAGAAACTTCCAAATCAAGTTATGTTACATGACAAGGTCAACACGCTGTAGTTCTTCTATTATATACAAATTTATACGTGTATCATATTTTATCATTATATTTTTCTTTAAAATATTTTTGAACGTGTTAACTGACTTAGAATTATAAGTTGTATATAGGCACTTATGTCAGCATTGTGCCCACATATCGTCACGAAAATCATTATAGGCCCCAGTGTTAGAATAGGTATTGATTTCTTCATATATATGATTTTCTTAAATTAAATTTTAATGTGTAGTTTTAATTTTATAAAAAAAAATCCATTTTAATCATTAATAACATGATGACACCAATTTTGTGAAATCAAGCAAATGACATACCTTTCTATCTATATACACGGGGAGTGATACCTTGATTATTTAAAAAAGAAAAAAAAAATGCTAAGTCGTGTTCTAAATATTCTTGATTCTCTACATTTCATTAAAATAACGGAATACTGTAGAATATATTAATACGAACGCACCTACCCCCTCAAAACTCCAAAAGACATGCAAGCCCGCTGGTCGAATGAAAGGTGAGTCTGCGGAAATCCGATATTTCTTACTTAGTTTACTCCACAAATACCGGGCAACTCAGGAATTTCTGATCGATATATACTACATGCTGGAAAACGATGTTTATGACCATTTCAGTGAAAATATAAAAATTACAAGTTGTAAATTTTAAAGACAGAGTCATATGCATGATCACACGTTTTAATATCTAAAATAAAATCAGCAAGAACTTCAAACACTCCACGCACTTGCTTGCTTTAATTCTCTGGATAGTGTGAGTATTAGCTAGAATCCCAACATGGACGAGGATAAAAGAAAGAAGAAAGAGAGAATGAGTTCCGGAGAATCCTTCAGCAAGACACCAGGGATGCAGAGAAATTAAAGCAAAGACTGGCGGATGCGGGCTTCAATAGCTCTAACATTGGTGAAGTTGAGTATACAACTGCATTGCATTTAGCTAGTGAATATAGCAATCGAGTGCTAGTGCAAGTTCTCCTTGACGTAGCCCAGGAGAAAGCAGAGAAAGTAATTCTCCAAGGCGATCGCCGTGATGAAGACACAGCAATCCACATGGCTGCTCTTGGCGGGAACGTGGATATTATGGCAGATCTAATGGGAAAAGTAAACCAAAAACTCCGTGTTGATGAGATCTTGAACAACCGTGGAAGGACGCCACTTCACTTTGCCCTTTCACAAGGGAACGTGGACGTGGCTCGCTATCTGATTGCAGAGCATAAGGCTGACTTGAAGAAGGCTGACGACAGTGGAGCCAATGGACTACATTTTGCTGCTAAGGGGGGGCAGGCTTTAGAATTGGTTGAAAAGAATGGCATGGATCTGAACGAGACCTGCAACGCAGGGTTAACTGCTCTTCATTATGCTGCTTGTCACGACAAGGAACAGGCTGCCAACGTGAAATGGTTGTTAAATAAGGGAGTCGAATTGAAGAAGGATAATAAGCAAGGCGGCATGCCCATACACTGGGCTGCATGGCGTGGTAACAGAGAAGCAGTGAAAGCTCTTATCAAGGCACACGCGGATCGGGGATTGCGGGTGTTTAACAACATGAAAGTAAGTGGACAAGAAAAACAAGAAACGTCATTCCTGGAGATTATTGAGCACTATCATGGTCGTGAGCACGTACTTGCAGTGCTGGATGCTGTGAAAGAATCAGTAGACAAGCTCTTGGGACCAAAAGCTTTTCCTGAAACAGTGCTAGTCAAATACGTCGTTGGCTATGGAGACCCTGTAATGAACCTGGAGCTGCAGCAGAGTTTGAAGTATGGTATGCACAAGAAAGTAAGCTACAGGCACAACATCCGTGGCATGGTGAACCCACAAGGAGGTGCAGATAATAATAGCAGGGAGCATAATTGGTTTACTCAGCTGGGCTGCAGAGAAGGGGAATGCGAATTCTGTTGAGCTTGTTATGTGGCTGGTTGACGAGTTTATAAACAACAGCTGGGACGACAACAAGGCAAAAGAAATAGCGTCGGGTTTGCAAACTGCCCTGTCTCGAGGTAACATTGATTATGCACTTGCTCTGATGAAGGAGAATCAATGCAAAGACAAATTAGAAGATTTGGTTAAGCATATAAAGCAGGAGGTTTTGATTGGCGAGTTTGAGGGCAAGCCTTTAGCATATTGGATTTTTCAACAAGGTAAACAACATGTGTACGAGACTTTCTTTAAGGCATTGGACAGGAGCAGATGGGCCAGACTAGTTAATGAAGTAGGGGATCAGGGCAGAACAGCATTGCACTGGGCAGTGCTTTCCAACGAAAAGGAGGTTGTTGTGAACTATGCAAGGTCAAGGAGCTTCATGCCCACATCCAAGATACCACCCCATACGCCAGGACCCCATACGAGTATGCAAGGTCGAAATCAAAAGAAATGACAATTGAACTTGCCAGGCAGGAAGATGTGAAAGGCAGTTTTGACATGCTTCGTAGGAGCGGCAGGTGTTTATCGACGCATTAAACTCCATTCTCGTGGCTGCAGCTTTGATTGTAAGCATCACATATGTAGGATTTCTACAGCCACCGCTAGGTTATAGTTACGACTACAAATCAGCAAAGTACATGGTTATCACAATTGCAGGAGTCAAGGTTTTCCTTATATGTAACAGCTTTTCTTCTTTTGCCATTGCCACTGCGCTTATTGCAGTAAGAGGTGTGTTACCTGTATCCGAATTGGACATACAGAGAGTTACTAGGAGGTCATTACTGGTAGCCTCAACATTGTTGGTGTTTTCCATTCTCTTTGTCCTGGTTGCATATGGAGCAGCTGGTTTCTCAGTGTTACCTATGACATTGACCTTCAACTGGCCAATGGTTGTGACCACATGCATTGGTGGAGTACTTTGCCTAGTTATGCTCTTCTGGTTCCTCAGGGGCCTCTGGAAAACTGTGCATCATGCAGTTGAAGCGTCTTCGGAGTCACAAGCAGAAAAAAGTGGAAATTTCTTAAGATACCTCTGGAGGACTAGTCCGGCTGTTCATCCTATTCACATACCTCCTGCAGAGGAACCAAGAAAATCCATGCAACAACCCACTGCGATTTTCCCTTACAAAGCTGGTCCTTATTACTCCCTCCCTTCTCTAAACGATGGTCTGGGAGACTGGCCTAGCTCCTCCAATTCAACCGTAAACCATTTTTAAATTTATAATTATAATAAATGTTTTCACTTATAATAAGTCTACTGCGAAACTTTGTCTATATAAATATATTTATTTTTTGTCTTTTTAACTTTATTCATAATGAATAATAAAGATATTTGTTTTTTATATTTGTTCACTTGTTCTGATTTTATGCATTATCAATTGATAATTAATATAGACATAAAAAATAGTGAGATCAAAATTAGGTTTACAATTTAAGTTATGAGTTCAAGTATGTTCCAGAAGGTGGATGTATTTTTTGTCTTTTTTCATCAGCTAAACTTTATTCATAATGAATAATAAAGATATTTGGTTTTTTAATATGTTTCACTTGTTGTGCTTTTATGCATTATCAATTGATAATTAATAGATACATAAAGAATAATCAGATTAGAATTTAAGTAAGTATGAGTTAGTTTAAGTAGATAAAACTTAAATTTCGCGGCGACCTATGTTAATGATAAATCCTTAAAGTTTGTAACACGTAATGAAATTTATTATGTTAATTTAGATCAGGTTTTAATTTTAAGATATAGTTGATTTTAAATTCACAATAATGACAAATATTGACTAACTGTTGACCAGTCATTAACCAACATTGTGACAAACTTAAAAATTTAAGTCCACTTCAAACCTTTTTAATAATTATCAATCTAATACATATAACAAATAACATTAGCTATTGTTTGAAACATACTTAAACACATTTGCATTGATGAACAATAAAATATAAATCATTAATATTGCTTTTCCATTTATATCCCTTGCACAGCTAAATCTTTTAAAAAATAAAGAACCGTTTCATATTAAGATTAGGGTATCCGCTTTCCTTGGTTATCCAATCCTTCTTTGGGTAGACACTTTCATCCTTTTACATGTTACATTTTAAGTGTGACGTGTCATTTTATAACCAAGAGATAAAGAGAACATGAATCACAGAAAAGAATAGTGAAATGTAATTATAAATTTTTGATTCTAATCATCTCAACCTCTTAAATTTTCTTGAAAAGTTTAAAAATGCAAATGTGAATGAACCACATGTCAAATATTCTTAAATATATCTTTTCTTTTTCTTGTTTTCTTTATGAGATGTTTATCCAAAATGGGAAGTGAATTATTCCCTGTTGTTGGATGTATATGTGTGCATATACATGCATGCATGTGTATGTGTATTAACAATGTTCACACAACAATCAACAAGATCATATATGTGTATATACATGTGTGCATGTTATGTGTATTAACAATGTTCACACGACAATCAACAAGATCATATGTGTGCATATACATGCGTGCATGTGTGTATTAATAACACATGACAATCAACAAGAATCATATGTGTGCATATACATGCGTGCATGTGTATGTGTATTAACAATGTTCACACGACAATCAACAAGATCATATGTGTGCATATACATGCGTGCATGTGTTTGTATTAACAATGTTCACGACACAATCAACAAGATCTATCAGCTTACTCAAGGTAATTGTTATGTATCAATTTATGTATTTAAGTCATAGTTACGAACACGAACACGGAACACGAACATGAGCCTCATATTTCAGGAACCCGACCACGGAACACGATCACGGCTCACGTTGGCTCACAAATATGCACGTTGTAACTAAAGTGGGCATGATACGTGAAAATGGGAATATAAAATAAATTACTAATTAATACTTAAGTTTTAATTATTAATTAATCATTTAATTAATATGTAATTAAGCCTTAAATATTAATTAATTAATTAATTAATCCTTCAATAACCTTACTTAGTAAGGAATATTCCTAAAATATCTTAGAATATTCATATTATTCTAAAAATAGTTTACAATAATGAAGAAATACTATCAAACATAATTACAAATGAAATCATTTTCTTATCAACATGTTAATTTTTTTATAAATACTTTCTTTCTATCATACAAAGAAATCTTTTCATTTTGTCTAAATCATCACTCTCCGGATTAATCAAATCATTTTGGTCAATATCTTGATGTTGTTGCCACCACTTAACACTCTCACGAATGCAATTGGGAGTTGCCATCCTTGTTAATACATAAGATGTGATAAGAGAAGGTCTGCATAAAGGCTCATCTAAAAACTGACGTTCCTTAAGAATAATATTATAAAGCGCCCGGTTGCTATCCTTCATTTTATAAAATTCAATATCACGAGAAAGAAAAGCTTCAGGAAATGTATGATACGGTGGATACTGCTCACAAAAATTTTCGAGATTCTTCTTTCTGAGGCACGTATCCAAGTAGTTCACTAGCTCATCCATGATATCGGTATCAGAATATGGATCGAAAGTGATTGGATGAATACAAGCAATGTTTTGGTTGAGCATAGCCTTCTGAGGAGAGTCGTCTACTACTAACATCTGTGCGTTCTTCATTATCCTTAAGCGACTGATCTCCCCATGAGTCCCAATTATTCTTTCATTCTTGAAGAAGTATGGCTTGCTTTCCTTTCTTATATTGTGAAATTCGAGAGGTTTATGACACATTCGCTGGTCAAAAATCCAATCTTTACGAATCACCTCTTCTGCAACACTACAATGTTTCTTAAGTAAACTCAACAGCGGTGTTAAGTTATGAATCTGCATGCATGACCAAATCCCCACAAGCGCACCCATCTCCTTAAGAAAGAGACGATCCAACCCTGGACGAAAAATAATATCATATCGAAATTTACCATGACAAGGAATGAAATCTCCTTGTTTGATTTCTGTTTTTCTATCCTGGGCCTTTGTCGATGAAGCAGAACACCATTGACATCCAACAACACAATATGGCCATGAGTAACATAGCGTTGCCTCTTGAATACTTTGCAAATCACTTGTTTGCTCCCTTTCACATTTATCCGTTGCCACTATCTCGTTGCCTATCCCTTCATCATTTAATTGTACATCATCCTTACAAGATTCAGATATTGCATGCGCTGAAGAAATTGATTTCGGAACTGAAGCCAATAAAAATGATGATGAAGTGGCCCCCATGGTAACGATGTTTTGAGCTGCATTATTATCCATTTCCTGCATGAACTCTGTCATTCTGACATGTGGCACAAGAAATTGTCGCCAAACCCCTCTCTTACCTCATGGCAATGCTGAAAATCCATGTTCTCAATTATTTCATTACATCTGCAAAATGATAATTAGCTGACCTTAAAATTATCAAGGTATATTATTTACCTTGTTAATGTGTGACCCATGTTTGAACTAAAAGCTTCATTAATCCTTGAGAATTTATTTTCTGTACAAATATAAAAGAAATATACAAAAATGCCTTATGTTACACTCATTTACAACTATTCCTCTATCAATTCATTATCAATTCTTCTTCGCTATTACCTTCTGAGTGAGGCGAAGAAGGTCTAAGCCGCTTGTGAGATGGTTCAAGATCTTCTGCATCTTCTATTGATGTTTCCATGGGTCCTGGAGTGTGCGAATGTTCTGTACTCCTCGAGATAACTTCCGGTCTAATATCTGATTGAAGTTCGTTCTCAGACTCCGAGATTGAACCAGATTCACCTTCAGAGCTATCGCACTTATCTGGAGGGAACTTTCTCAAATACGCCTTTATGGAATCGTTGGGGTACTCAGTTGAGACCCAATCTATCCACTTGTTCAGGTCCTCAACCATGGTCTTATCCTTTTCAACGGCAAACACACATGTATGCCGAAGGTAACACTCCTTCAAGACGGACCCCCTAGTGCAGTAGTCAAAAACCCACGCATCACTGTGAGGACCCCTGATCAAGTTGACGATGCTCCGTGCCGCTTGACTTGTAATGTTTGGATAACGTACATTGCCGAATACGTCACTCATACCTATCGGTGTATCGGATGGAGGTTCAGGGCCGTTGGAGTGCAAACAGATGCCTGGCCAGTCATTTGGAAGCTTGAAATTGTTTGGCGCATTCCTAACAACCAAGTGAACAACGTATCAATGCACTTGGGATTAGCATCGTTCATATAAAATCCTGTCCAACGATGTCTATTCTTCTTGGCGAAGGCGAAGGCAAAAGTATCGGTGACATGAGCAAGAATCAAGAAATAAATACCTGAAAAAGTAGGTATCAGTGAAGAGCGCAAGCATGAATTCAATAATAAATACCTTCTATGTATATGCTTGCACGGCTAAGTTTCTCCACCAGATCCTCTAGTGCCCTATCTGTCGAAAGATTTTTTGACACCGCCGATCCATCACGAACAATTGAAACGGTTTCCTACAAGCAGTGATGTTACCCCATAAAGTCTCCGAATCTAACAACAAACATCTGTAGGGCTTGTCGTGATTCGTAGCATCCTCCTTTATAAGGTTCAATTCGGTTCTCCGCTGCTGAAGGACTGCCATAAGAGAAGGCGTCATCCCAATGTTCTCCTTTTTGGCGTTGGCGTGCAATAGATTCTTGCCTAGATCTTCCGATTGGTTCACCCATTCGACAAGCATATCATCGTTCGTCACATGCAAATATTTGCTAACCTCTTCATATGTTGAAGTCGAGGTCCAACCCAGTTTGTGGCAGTGTATTCCCAACCACTCCTTGAAATGCCTGACCGTCTTCAACTCCATTGCCTTGAGATGAAAAGGAGAGGTTGGGCTGCTGTTATTAATTTGTAGTTTGCCATCGATCACCAAATCAGCCAAGACGTAAATTGAACAGACTTAGCCTTCGGCGTCTTACTGGGTTTCTTTGCAGACTTTTCTGGAGGCTCCCCTTTCACTTGTCTGCTTCTTCTTCAGTGTTCCTTTTGAAAAGGATTCCATAATCCCCAACCATTTGGCAAAGATCTATCTTCGGGGCAAGAAATCAACATCATCAGAAAGGATGTTTCCTTCCCGCCCACCTGGGCAAAATCAACTGCTGCAATTTCTTCAACTCTCTGAGGAAAAAGACAGATTAATATACCGGCGAGATAAATCCCGCCCAAACAATTTGCTTACCCGGTATTCCGCAGATTGTGTATTCCCTGCGGTAGCTCTTTGTGGTCGCTGAAGAGATTCCCACACGGCTCGCGTGTGTTTAAACTTCTCCCATATTTTGCTGTTGTAGTGGTTGGTGTCGGCAGCGTCCCATTCCGCCGATAACTTATGGTACTGCTCGATTGTGAGATTCGGCTTAGCTAAAAACGCCGATCTTTTTGTCAGCTTCTCACGGGTATGCTCGGAAAGTTTTGTTGCCATCGTTCCTTTGTTGTGTTCTCGAGAAGTCGTTGGGCTGCCGTTATTGTGTGCTGGCCACTAATGATGTAGTACTTGATAGATTTTTATTCTCCGTCTGAATCTTCATGAGTTGTTCTGGTGTTGTGATCCAGACTTTGTCAGCGCCCTTCCTTCTTTCATAGTATGGACACAAAACAGCATTATGTGGAACGGTATAAGAATTGTCGTCCTTCATCTTCTCCATGAGCTCAGCTACACGTTCCTGGTTGAGTGGCCTGTAATTGAAGTTTGGGTTGACGCTGCAATATTTAACCCTACAAGGATAAATCTTATCATCCAACATCATTTCCTTGTGACTTATTGCAGCATGAGATGCCACAGGTGCAGCTGACAAAACGATTGATGATTTTCTTTTGCGATCCGAATCAACATGTGTGATCCCCGACTGCAGCTGTTCTAGTGTTCTCGGTACACTCTTCCAGCTCCCAAAGCTCCCTAAGCAAATTGAACGTGATCTGTAGAGAACCTGAGACCGAGCCACCCTCTCAATCTCCATTATGATGTCGCTGTGTTCTTCTTCAATGTGAAGAGGGAAGATTGCTCACTTGCTGATTTTCTGTATTGTGAAGCAATATCTCCTGACAATACACCTACTCGATGAGTCTGAAGATTTCGAAGTAGACATCCAGATGGATCCCCTCCATAGATGGGCTTTCGTTGAGTTGAAGAAGAACTCCAAGGTCAACATCATTAGTGAACACGTGAACGTCATTATCCACAAGTCGACAAAACCACCCGAAATTAATGTTGTAACTGACGACCTCTGGATCCGAGAACGTGACATTGGATGGAACAAGGCATATGTGTCGAGCATCGTCCAATCTGGGTTCGCAGCCTGCTTTCGGGTGCTTGACTAGCGAATCTACTTTCCATTGTTTTGCTTGTCCATGAGATGTGACAGAGGTTAATTTGACAGCAGCCATGGTTGCTCCAATGCGCTTCCCATTTATCTTAAAATATGGCCAAGTTGATTCCAGAATCCCCCTGCCCATCTCTTCTCCTGCTCTTGTCTTTAATGTCACCTCAATTCCACATCTGAATACAAAAATGATTAGTTCAAGTATCCGAGTATAACAGATTTTATTTTAATTCTTACCCAGAATTTGACGACGACTCCATACTAATGACTCGATCTCCTTGTTTGATCAAATCGTCCTTCTGCAAAATAATACACTATAAATAAATATATAAAACGCACACACACTTGTATAAACCCGAATATACAAAAATAATACACAGAGAGAAGTAGACGTAATTAACTGTCCGAAGCTCACATTTGTGTTAGTGCAAAAGAAAGATAACATTTCGTTTTAGAACCACCACAAATGTGAGCTCTGGACAGTTTTACATAGATTCCTAGCTTTTACTCGAAATATTATGATAAGATGATAAAAGTAAATAAAATGAGATATGCAACTTATATATACTAATACACATATATATTCACATGGAAGGTGCGGCGGGATTAATCTCGCCACCCCTTCAATGCCTCCTGAAAGAGTGGGCGGGATTAATCTCGCCACCTTTCTGGAGGCCTTGAACGGGAGTGCGGAATTAATCTTGCCACCCTTCTCGGTCTCAGAGAGAACTGGGCAGGATTTATTTCTCACACCCCTTCAGTGACTCCAGAAAGGGGCGGGATTAATCTCGCCCACCATGTAAGTGATGGTTAAATGAATTTCCCCACCCTTCCCAATTCTCTCCATTGGTATGTTGAAAACCTTCTACGTCTCAGACAGAAACGTTTGGGATTGGTCCGACTCACCAATGGAGAAAAAAGGAAGGGTGGCGGGATTCATTCCTCCAACAGGCATTGAAGACTGGGGATTAATCCGCCGCCCAGGGCCTTCACTCGGTCCCTATGCGGCGGGATTAATCCCGCCGGACGCCAATTCCCTGCGCGGAATCGGGCGGGATTAATCCCGCCGCCTAGGCACTTCAGGCAGGCCAATGGCGGCGGGATAAATCCCGCCCGATTCCGCAGGGCATGCGTACGCGCGAGATTAATCCCGCGTCCCAGGCCCTTCACTCAGGCCTTAGTCGGCGGGATTAATCCCGCCGAACGCCAATGCCCTGTGCGAAATCTTGCGGGATTAATCCCGCCGCCTAGGCCCTTCAGGCAGGCCAATGGCGGGATAAATCCCGCCCGATTCCGCGCAGGGCATGCGTACGCGGCGGGATTAATCCCGCCCACCATGTAAGGGATGGTGAAATTAATCCCACCACCCTTCTCAGTTCCCTCCATTGGTATTTTGTAAACCTTCTCCGTCTCAGACAGAGTTAGTCGGGATTGATTCAACATACCAATGGAGGAAAAAAAGAAGGGTGGCGGGATTAATCCGCCACCGGGTAATGAAGGTTCGGAGAGACTAATCCCGCCGCCCTCTCGTAAATCATGCGCTCACACATATATATTGGCTGCGGCATTTTGAACAGGGATGGGTGGGGGCGGGATTAATCCCGCCGCTTATATCCTGCGGAAGTGCCTGAGCGGCGGATTAATCCCGCCGCCCTCCGCGAAGGGCATGAGCGTGGGGCCGGATTAATCCCGCCGTTCATGTCCTGCGTGAATTCCCTGGGCGGCGGGATTAATCCCGCCGCCTTACGCGCAGGACATGTCATGCAGGCTCTTCGGTTAGCCTTCCGTGCAGGATCTTTCATGCAGGCTCTTCGGTTAGCCTCATGAGCGGCGGGATTAATCCCGCCGCCCATCCCCTGTAAATGCCCTGCGGAATCCGGCGGGATTAATCCCGCCCATTAGGGCCTTCACACAGGCCATTGCCGGCGAGATAAATCCCGCCGCATTCCGCGCAGGGCATGGGTGAGCGGCGGGATTAATCCCGCCGCCGAGGCCCCTCACGCAGGCCATGGGCGGCGGGATTAATCCCGCCGCTCTTCGGTTTGTCGTAGAGCGGCGGGATTAATCCCGCCGCCCATAGCCTGCGTGAAGGGCCTCGGCGGCGGGATTAATCCCGCCGCCGAGGCCATAAACCTATAGCGGCGGGATTAATCCCGCCGCTCGAGGGCTTAGCGTGTGTGCGAGAGATAAAATTAATAAAAAAAAAATTATACAGATAAAAACACACATATATATATGTGTGTGTGTGTATATATATATATATATATGTATGTATGTATGTATGTATAGGAGTGTACGTGTGTGTGCAAGAGATAGATAAATAAATAAAATTATACAGTACTGGTACACATAATATATGTGTGTACATAGGTATATATATGTGTGTATATGTATATCGTGTGTATGCGTGTGAGCGAAACAAATAAAATCATACAGATAAACAAACACACACACACATATATATACACAGGAGTGTGCGTGTGTGTGCGAAAGATAAAACTAATAAATAAATAAAATTATACAGATAAACACACACATATATATGTGTGTATATAGATATATAATCCATAGAGAAAGAGAGAGAGTCTGTGAATATATAAGCATATATATAAACTAGTGTTGTATGTATGTATATATGTATATAGGTATATATATGTGTATATGTATATTGTGTGTATGCGTGTGTGAGCGAAACAAATAAAATCATACAGATAAACAAACACACACACACACACACATATACATACACAGGAGTGTGCGTGTGTGTGCGAGAGATAAAACTAATAAATAAATAAAATTATACAGATAAACACACACATATATATATGTGTGTATATAGATATATAACCCATATGAATATATAAGCATATATATAAACTAGTGTTGTATACTATTTGTTAATATGCATTGATTATATATATATATATATATATGTGTGTGTGTGTGTGTGTGTGTGTGTGTGTGTAAAGCAGTGTGCGTGTGTGTGGGAGAGATAGATCAATAAAAAAAATTTACAGATACTGGTACACATAATATATGTATGTATATATGTATATAGGTATATATATATGTGTATATGTATATCGTGTGTATGCGTGTGTGAGCGAAACAAATAAAATCATACAGATAAACAAACACACACCCACACACACATATACATACACAGGAGTGTGCGTGTGTGTGCGAGAGATAAAACTAATAAATAAATTTATACGCACACTCCTATACATATATACATACATACACACACACACACACACACACACAGATCTCACCTGTGTGCACAGCCGCCGCCGCCGCCGCCTCTTGAAACCCTAAGAATATACCTAAACCCTAAAGGAATTAAATATATATATTAACCCTAATAGAATATTCCTTCTGAGAATATACTTAAACCCTAAAAAGAATAAAATATAGATTCGCCCTAAACGAATATTCTTTCATTATATTATTAGCGCGTGCGTGTGCGTGGGTGTATCACATACACCCAAAAATATAAATCATGCAGGGATTTAACATGTGTGTGTCCATGAGAGTGTTAAAGTTTCATGTGTATCAATACATACATACACATTGCATATATTAATACACATAATATATACATACACACGTGTATACACACAGACATACATACATATTACATAGGGTTTAGGGTTTTGGATTTAGGATGGATCATGCATGGTGTGTATGTATGAGAGAAGAGAGAGTGTTGAAAAATTATTTTTGTACACATTGCATATATTAGTACACATATATACTTACACATATTATACACAGATATACATACATAGTATATGAGAGAAGAGAGACAGTACATATTATGGATCATGCATGGTGTGTATTATACACACAGACATACATACATATTAGTACATAATTTGAGAGACCGAGTACATATTATAGATCATGCATGGTGTGTATGTTTGAGAGAAGAGAGACAGTACATATTAACATGGATCATGCATGGTGTGTATGTATGAGAGAAGACAGAAAGTACATATATACATACAGAGTACACATATATACATGCACACGTGTATACACACAGACATACATACATATTACATGAGTAAATTCATTGTGTTACATATTAGGGTTTAGGGTTTAGGGTTTAGGATGGATCATGCATGGTGTGAAGAGAGAGTGTTGAAAAATTATTTTTGTACACACATGTATACACAGGGTTTAGGGTTTAGGGTTTAGGGTTTGCTCCCAACAAGCTTAATATAAATATTACACATGTAAATTCAATGTGTTACATACACACAGATTGAGTACATATATCATACATGCGTTGAACATGATGTTTTCAATAAAGAAGCAACATATTTCTTCAGTTTGGTTTAGGGTTGTGCATGTGTGTGCATATGTGTTTTTGTAAGTTCTTGTAATGCGTGTGTAAATTTATGATTGTGTTTATATATGTGTGCAAAACAAACATCGAATAATTAAGAAAATAATATTAATAAACACACTATGAACATATTTTAAATTATACATAATAATATATGATTTTATCTAATATATAGCCATATATAGTTTTAATAATATATATTAATTTAATATTGATAAAAAGGTTTAACATTGAAATATTCTTGAAATAATAAGAAATTAATTGAGAAAATCCCATTAATATATACAAATGTAAATTAAGTACTCAAATAATTAACTAAATTAATTATCATAATCATGTTTAATATTGGAATATTCTTGGAATAATAAGAAAATAATAAAGAATATCCCATTAATATAAAGAAGATTAATTACTCAAGTAATTAAGGAAATGATATTAATATATATATTATTAAAACTATATATGACTATATATTAGATAAAATGATGTATTATTATGTATAATTTAAAATATGTTCATAGTGTGTATTAATTTAATATTGATAATAAGGTTTAACACATGAATATTCTTGAAATAATAACAAATTAATTGAGAAAATCCCATTAATATATACAAATGTAGAATAATTACTGCAATAATTAAGAACAAGACTAATTTAATTATGATAATCAGGTTTAATATTAGAATATTCTTCAAATATTAATAAAATATTAAAGAATATCCCATTGATACTAGGAAATGAAAACTAAATACTCGAGTAATTAAGAAAATAATAATAATAAACAGACTATGAATATATTTTAAATGATACATAATAATATATCAATTTATTTATTGTATATATATATATATATATATATATATATATATATATATATATATATATATATATATATAATATAAATACTTGAATACTAAGAATGTAGAATATAGTCTAAAATTTCGTAATATTAAACAGCTTGAATCACTTGAATAACATTAAATGCAATTTTAAAATACTCATTGGAACTGGAGAGTATATATGTCAGAGTGTCGGATATTTGTGTCAACTCATCTTAAATTTTATTTTCTGTTCTTTTTTAAAAATTTGAATTTCTGACATATGTATTGTCGGTCTGACATGTAAATTTGAAAATGCATTTAATTTCCCACTCAAATTCAGATCTGGTTCTTTCTCCGGCAAGGGTTTCTTCATTTCTGTATTTTTCACTCTTTAGATCTTCTTTTTTCTTCATAGTGATCATCTCAGGAGCGAGATTAAATTGGGTGCTATTCTTTATAGGAAAGCACGGCGCCTTCAGTGCTGTTTACAAGTAAGTATTATAAACAAATTTAAAAATACTTATAAAGATTCACTCTCTTACATTCTCTCTTAAAATTACAATTTAGGGGTTTAGGAATGCATTAGGATTATAATATATTCCGTTAGGGATTTATCCCGTTTAAATATCCTTTTAACTTAATATTCTAGGTTAACCGGGCGGCGGGATTAATCCGGCCATTTCTTTTTCGCCTCTTCGAAGAGGTGGCGGGATTAATCCCGCCACCATCTCTCGGGCAATGCTTCTCCGCCACTGAAAAAGAGTGGCGGGATTAATCCCGCCGATAACCTTCTCAACTGATGAAGAGTTACCAGAATTTATTAGAAAGAGTTGTCGGCGGGATTAATCCCGCCAACCATTTTAGGAGGCAGGGAAGGGGTGGCGGGATTAATCTCGCCACCACATCCCTGTTTTAAGGATTTGGGGACAGGATTTATCCCGAGATCTCTTTGAAATCATAGTTTTGGAGAGAGTTATGTGCGGGTTTAATCCCGCCACCCATTCCCCGTCGTAAGAATTGTGGGCGGGATTAATCCCGCCTTGGACTCCCTCCGACAAGGAAGAGCCGGCGGGATTAATCCCGCCGCCTCTTCTCCTCGGGGGAGTCCGGCGGGATTAATCCCGCCGACTCTCTCCGACGAGGATGAGTCGGCGGGATTAATCCCGCCGGACTCCCTTCCTCGTCGGAGAGAGTCGGCGGGATTAATCCCGCCGGACTCCCCCTCGTCGAGAAGAGTCGGCGGGATTAATCCCGCCGGACTCTTCCTCGTCGGAGAGATCGGCGGGATTAATCCCGCCGGACCCCCGAGGAGGAAGAGCGGCGGGATTAATCCCGCCGGCTCTTCCTGTCGGAGGGAGTCCAAGGCGGGATTAATCCCGCCGACTCTCTCCGAAGGGGTTGAGTCGGTGTCACGGGAAAATTGGACCATCACCTTGGTAGCCCCTGGTATGCATGTAGTGGACTAGTCTTCTACTCGTATTATACTAGTCTTCTACTTGTATTATACGTCTACATTTCACTTTACTATTCACCTTCTTTGTCTTTTCTTGCATGGTCAAATTAGTCAACATTATTATGTTAATCCATATGATTAGTGCCTGCTTTGACCATGCACATTTCTTTGTCTTCTTCCATGCACCTTCCTAGTCACCTTCCAAGTCAAAGTCAAGTCACCCTCTTCCATAACCCCCATCATTTATGGGTCAAGCCCACCTTCTTCCATAACCCCCTACCATTATTCTTATGTAACCCCCATCTTACACCCTCTCTTACATCCCTACCCTACCCTACATGCATTCTTTATATTATTTTGGGTATATAAGGAACCAAGGCTCAAGGGTTTCAGGAGAGAGGACACATATAGATATAGAGATATAGAGAAGAGTCTCTATTTTCTTCTTTTCTTACTTTGTAAATAGGTGTGATGACATTATTTTGTGTGTGCTCCTATGATGAAATATAAAAATTAGTTAGTGTATCTTTCGTGTCATGAGTTTCATCTCATGTTTCCCTTTCTTTTCTATTCTTTTATTCATGTGTGTAATCATTAGCAAGGACTACTACGATGCGCTATCACTAAAGCCATCAAGTCCCGAACATACGAGTCCCCGAATGATTTTCCTTCGACATCGGCGGCGGGATTAATCCCGCCGACCGTTCCTCGTTGGAGGGATTCGTGGGCGGGATTAATCCCACCCATCAGTTGTATTAATCAAACATGAGATATTATCTCAAACATAATTATGTATTATTGCATATGCATATTATTAAGTAACCGTAATTCAGATTTCTTAGAAATATTGCATAAACGGATATCATAAATAATACAATTATTTATGTGCAGGACAATATGTTTAATACTGGAGATAAAGTATGTCTTCTTCGGAACAACGAGATAGTTCACTGGAACTGTGGAAGTTCGAGATAATAATGCATCATGTCACAATATTGCCCAAGGATCTTGTGTGTACGTATGGGTGACACCATTTACAAGCATGTTGAGGTTCTGGGAATGGAATTTGAGGAAGGTTCTCCTGTATTGTGGAATTTGGATGAAGTCAAGGCTGACACAGAATATGCAGAGTCACAAACAAATAGTAGCACGAGTTACCAGATGATGGCTTGCCTGCTGTGATGGATGAGGTGATTCTCTTTCTTCGTGAGATTGAAGTCGGAAGAGGCATCATCACAGCTATAAATCCAATGAAAGTAGTGTCAGAAGAGAAACTAGGGTCCAACTTCGTGGGTGTAGTTGTGACAGAGGTTTCACCTAATGGCACATTGTATCCTGGATCCCTCGTGAGGTGGCGAACATCTGAATTAAGATGGCAAGATGATTCAACATATTCTGGGTTGGATTTCAATAATAACAACCCGGAAGAACAACTCATATTTGAAGAGGTTCCTTGCATTGGTCCTATTATAAGAAAAAGGCGATTCATTGTAGATCTTCCCCTGCAAGTTTCAGCAAGAGGGTAAAGATGGATCCTACATCTTCCGAAAGTGTTACGAGCATTTCCACGATTGACTATTGCAAGAAGAAGTGTTGTCAGATGGCAGACCGGAATGAAATTACCCAATGTAGACATGTCTTTCGTATGCTCACCCAAAAGCAAAGGCATGAGTTTGTATATGCTGCACTAACTGGGTGTATTGATGGAATGGCCTCGGACACAGTTATCAGAGTACATCCATGGTATTTAATAAGGTGGCCATCTACTTCAACTTGGTACAGTATATACGGGATCCCAAAGACCACGTTCTACCGTCGGAGGGATGAGTGGCTAGATGGAGCGCGAACCTCAGTTCATGGGAACACTCGCTTGGTCAAAACCCGCTCTCACATCATGGCAGCCATAGAGATACTCAAGGCTTTTGTGAAGCAAATGCAGACAGGATGCCTCACAAATGCCGAACCACAAATGCAGGGTCAGGGAAAATCTCAAGGTTTTACCTTCAATCTACACTCAATTGAAACTGTGTGAACATGTGAACAAGTGCCTCAGTTTGATGGGGCTCCAAGCAATCTGCACTGTACCTTCAACAACATATGGAATACTCATTTTAAGGATGTGGAGATTGCAAAACACTCTAGCTTTTCTAAGTGTGACACTTGTACATCATTGAAGGCTACAGAGGCTTGTGCAAAAACCTTGGTGGAGATCACTACCATTCAAAGGAAGATGGAGGCCCACATGATTGCACAACAAACTTGCCGGTCTCAGTACTATGCACACCGCATGCTTTCTGTGTCACGCCCATTAGAGTACCTGTGCTTGATCCATGACAAGATGGATCATTCAAAGACCAGCATTCCAAAGCTCTTTGCAACACCAAAGTGCCTTGGAAATGTCATGAAACTTCCGATTTCATTGACAGGTGTGCTAACACATGGACACGGTTGTGAGTCATATGGACACTTTTCACTTCCACATTGGTCTAGCGACTCCAATTTCACTATTGGGTCGTTAGCCATGTGTTTCAGAAACCTTGAAGCCCACTCACAGACAAGTCCTATCAGTGATCTCAAAGTGAAGAAACAACACCTTCAACCTTTACATAATGCTCTCATGAACACGTCTGCACTTGAGGCTACTTGGGAATATGAGAGGCATTGTCAGCAACCTGCACAAAAAATAGATGGCCATGTTGAGAGTTCAGGTTCAGTGGAGGGATCTAGCTCAAATAGTGTACATGTGTCCTCAACATCAAATAAGCTTCCTCGTCATTTGCTTTTACAGATGGATAATTGTGCAGGCGAGAACAAAAATAGGTAAATCATTTTACTTAAGGGTTTCTCAAGCTCATACTTACTTTTATTTTCTAGATATGTGCTAGCATACTTGTCAATGCTTGTTGCCAAAGGTGTGTTTGAAACAATCACGCTCAGTTTCCTTATGGTTGGTCACACTCATGAAGATATTGATGCGTTCTTCAGCAAGGTCTCCAACTCTACAAAAAGGACAAGTGCACTTACCTTACCGCATATGATGAATCTTTTTGAAAATTGCATCTCCAAAAAAAGTTGTGCTTTGCTTGTGACTGAGGTGCCAGACTTCAAAAAATTTCTCAAGGAGTATATAAAAGGGAGTGATTTTTAGTTGGTCACCTTGTGCCGCTACAATTCTTTTTCTCCATACGAGATGGTATACCTATTATGCAGTACAAGTTACGGCCATCAGAGCAGGAGTGGTTACCGAAAGAGGGCTTAATGCTCTTCAAAAGTGGAGAGGATGGAAAGCCACTTCTCTGAGAAGGACAACCAGACCCTATTCCATTGAGTGCCCAACTCAAGGAACAAGAGTTTATTATGATGGCATCAAAAAATATGTGGCATGGGTTCAAAAATCGATGCCAAAGAATTCTGATAAGGCAACTGTTACTCAGAACTATATAAGCATGTGGTCACTATTGGGAGACTGTTGTTCGAGAGTTGGAAGGGCCTACTGTCACAAGTACAGAATTGCAACACCCTTTCTGGCCTAAAACAAGGTGGCGAGAGGAGATTGAAATGACATCACTGAGCATAGACGACATAGAAGCCAGTAGTGATGTGGAAGTGCAAACCCCACACTTTGTTGGACAAAGGAACCAAAAACCTAAAGCATACTTTGATTGCTGCAAGGATCTTCAAAAACTAATGATGGTTCTCATTACTCCAGATGCGTCATATAATCAGCCTATTTGGATGGGTCAAATTATCGACACACCTGAAGTAATCACAAAAAATAGTATTGTTAAGGTTGCATGGTTCAAACCACAAAAAAGGCGACACGAGAAGGAGAGCGAAAGATATAATGGATGCCTAGAGAAAACATGGTCTCCCAATCAAAAAGACCCAGCATGTTTTATAAATGTTAAATCCATTCGATATGGGTGGATGTCAAGAAGCGTTGATAAAGTCACGATTAACAAAACTGCAAGGGAATGTATGTTTTCTGAAGCTTAAAGCAATTACAAAATTATAAAATATCATATATTTAATATTCATAATTATTATAAACTCTTTAATAATAGTACCAAATTGTATACTTAACTATATAAATTTAAAAAATGATATGGAAGATTGACTATATTATTAGGATTTTATATATATATTATTACTACTACAAATTTTTAATTAATAATGTTATATTTAAATATTAATATTTTAATAACAACATCAATATTTATATAATGTACCTCTTATGCTCTTCCTTAATTGTTATATTAGGCAATATATTATATAATTTAATACATTCTACTTTTATAATGTTATTAATTTTTGTTCAATGAATGCTATAATTTATTAAAGGGTAGAATACAAAATAGAATATTCTAAAGAATATTCTCTTTTCAAACATATATTCTAAAGAATATTCCTTTAATATTAGAAAATGCTAATTAAATAGCTAAAATTGCTAATTATTAGGAAATGGGACTATAGCCATGCCCATTTTAGTTACAACTTGCATAAATATTCTAATGAATATTTTAGGAATATGCTATTTTTAAATTATATTATTCTAAGAATATGCTATTTTTTAATATTATTCATAGTATTTTTATTTGCACATAAACTATTTCACACTTATAAACTACTCAAATATCGCGAAGAAGGATGCTTTTGCAGTATGCTGGATTGCTGCACCATGCTTGTTGTGCCTTGGATTGCTACTACCGTGCCTTGGATTACTGTGTGCACCTTGGATTTCTGTGTGACACCGTGCGCCCTAAAAAGAATATTCTGTGAGTATATTCGGCAAGAATATTCTAAATAATGTCTCATGTTACGAACACGGGCCGTGATCCCGGCCGTGGCCACCAGGATCATGGCCCGTGTTCGTAACATGAGAAAGGGAACCGACCCATGGCCATGTTCGTGAAACACGGTGAACACGGCTGGATCCTGGCTGTGTTCGTAACTATGGTTTAAGTTCCATCTCCTAGCATGTGATGTACTATGGAATGAGAAACTTTTGATGGACCAGTTTCAACAAGCATTATGGAATGATATCAATGACATCTATGAGTTGAAGTTTCTTATCAAAACTATTAGTCATGCTATTCAATGTGATAACTGACTATTTGAGCATTGTTTGAAGTAATTCTAAATATCCTTGAATATACCCATGTGGCAACAATAGCATCAACATTGGTACAAATGGTAGTTCATGCCCCAGTTCTTGTTAGAGGTTTAGTTGTGAGGTTGACATTGTGGATCTTAACTGTAGCCAAGAAGCAACGTCATTGAACCAAATTCAACCAATGGTTTGTGCCTTTACTATGGTGGTCTTGGTCACATTACAACAAACTACCAAAATGCATGATCAACCACATCTATCTTGAGAGTCCCAAACCATTGAGTAGAAGCAACAACTTTAAGGTTCTTAACAAATTCAATGAGGATTTAAACAAGTAAGTTCAATTAATATTGGAGTTGTTTGGTTAAACAACCTCAAACATGAAGAGTCATTACAAACATTTGACTTTAATATCTTGTCTTCTCAACTTAGTAAGTCTTTTGCACACGAGCTCTATACAATGAAGTGTCGCAAGGTAGTAATCTTGACTCTCTTAGATTCTTAAGAAAAGTGATTCAGGAAATGGAAAAGACTAGAATGAAAGACTTTATAAAGTCTTATGGCTTATAGGATAACTTATAAAGTTGTAACAGAAATGATGCTTTTTAAGTTAGCTTATGGACTTGAGGCAATAACTCATGTTGAGTACATTGTGCCATCCCTAAGAATTATCATAAAGCACAATTTAACTAAGAAAGAATCCTTGTAGAATAGGTTACATGAACTAGAAAAACTTGATGAGATAAGGCTACATGTCTTTTGGACTACATAAGTGATTCAGAAAAGAAGGAGAGCTTGGTATAACAGAGAAAGGAAGAAGCATGAAGGATATCTGGTCTTGTGGTAGTGTGGAAAGACCATATGATAAATTAAAAATGAAATGGTTAAGCCCATTTAAAGTTAAAGAGGTGAGTGAAACTTATAAAAACCCTAAAAAAAATGTTATGTAGAAAAGGGTTAATATAAATAAATTGAGAAAGTATGAAGTGTCATTTATAAACATTGAGGTATATTCTATGGAAAGAGAATTGATAGGAATATTCCCTTACACTTGGAAATTTATGCAAGGCTCAGATCTAGGGTTTCAATCTCCTTTTGTAGTGGCTATGGAGGAGGGGGGGAATACCTTGGTTGTGAAGAATTGTCAATCTTTGCATAGGGCAGTGAAGAATTTATCATGTGGGCACTTTACAGTGGTGGGAGATAAGCCCCGAGCTTGGGAAAGCTTTAAAGGATTTTGGGTTGGATACATATGCTGATATCCTGAGCCATGTGAATTCTAATGTGTTGCAATGCTACCACTTTATAATGATGTAGAAATGCTAGAAGAGGATGGTGATGATTTTCTAACATATGCAGAGGGAAGAAATATGATCATTGATAAGCAAGTCATTGCAGAAGTTTTTCAGTTATTGTCGAAGAAAGATAGCTTGAAATTGATAAGAGGAATTTATATCTATATTTAAAGGAAGGGTGTCAATACAATAACAAGCTTGGCTTGCGGATTGACTGACATGTAAGAGGAAGTTAAACTTCTAGTTAATTTTCTTGTCAATTCTTGTCTTTCTTCTAGTACAACATCGAAGTTAGTAATGTCTCTATATGAGGCATTGAAGGAGGAAAGTGTGTAGGAGTCCTCAGGAAATTAGGAGAATACATCTTCTCCGTGCATGAGAAGGAAATGCAGCAAAGAGAGTCTCCAATGATTGCTCTTGCATGGATATAGCCATTGGTGAACCATATCATGGATTTTGGGGAAAAAGTAGATGAGGTGAAGTATGTCAATAAGTTGCAAAAAGTACTTATACCACATGAAAAACTAGAAGGGAAATAGGCTCAAGAAGGATTCAATGGTAAGCGGTAGTAGAGTGCAAGTAGGACTACGAAGACATCACCATCAAAGAAGCAGAAGACTTATCGGGTGATGCCTATGAAAAGGTTAGTGCATAAAGGGAAGAAGAAGCCTATGGTGGAGAGCATTCAGGTAGATGAAGAGGCTTCAATAGGTATGGAAGATGAAGAGGAGGAAGAGCATCCGAAAGGGCCTTGATTGTGAAGCTGCTCATGACTATGGGATCACAGAAGGAAATGAGAAACCATGTGCATAGGACTCTAGAGAAACTAGTTCAAAAGGTAGTGGAGAAGCTCTAGGAGAAAACACCAATAAGCCAGGTGGAGCAATCCGATGGTAAGCTACAAAAATAGTTGCAACATGAACCACAAAAAAAGCAGGTGGAGCAGTCGGATGAGGAGATGTAAGAGATGTTACAAGAGGTGTAGGAATTGCAGAAGATACTACATGAGAAGTTGCCAAAAATACACTCAGAGAAGTCCGTTGAGCAGTCACAAGGAAAGGTATTCCAACAGTTAGGGAATTTGGAGAACAAGATTCTCGAGGATATTCCCCCTAAAACGGTTCTATGGGCAATTGCAGCTTTGTTATAGTTGCCTTTCTAGGGAAGCTTTTTCACCATGAGAAAGGATGGGACGGGTTTTCAGTAGGATGGCAATCTTGATTCAAGCAGGATATCCATCATAAGAAGAGGTATGTATGCGCATGGAGGTTATCCTATGCATCAAGCAGGTGAGGTGGCAAGTCAATGCTACAAAGAAATTGCAATGGAGTACATGCAGCAAGTGATGTCTAGAGAGAGTGGCAAGCGTTGGAAGCCTTTCCGACAGATGAAGTGTCAATGGGAGTTGAAGTTCATTGGTGCAGGCATTGTCACGTATGTAGCAGGAAATACTCGACAAGCTGGTTAAGGTGAGCTCTGCAACATAAGATGTGCCACAACTATCTTCATCATTGTACAACCAGTTTGTGAACATGGGATACACAGTGAAGGATAAGGCAGAAATTAGGAGGCTTATTGCAATAGTAGTGACAGTGATAATGTCGAAGATGAACACAATGCAGGCGATGATTAACAAGATCAGAGTTTGATCGATGAAGGTGAGGACTCTTAGTCTACCAATTCTAAAAGGAAAGCATGTGACTATTGTCGAACAATGCTGAAGGCCCAGAAGATTACCAAGACACAAAAGGAACTCCGCAGAGAGGAGCACTCTTAACAGTCTTAGGAGAGGAACTTTAGTGACTGCAAATAGAGAACTAGAGTCTTTGACTATAGATGGCTTCCATGGCGCAAGAAACATAGAAGTTGAAGGCCAAGTTTGCTAGGTATAAGAAAGAGTGTGAAACAGACTATCCGAAAGATCATCCAAAGAATGAAGGAACATGGCAGATGCAATGAGGACACTACAAGATTCAAGGTGGGAATAGTGTTAGAGGCCAAAAGTATAGCATGTACAAACATTGCATATATAAAACTTTTAGTAAAGGAATAACCTTATAAGAAAGGAGCAGTAAGAAAATTCTATATACAAGAAAAATCCTACGATGATATGAAGAATCCTACAATGGTAGGAAGGATCTTACTAAGGATGCATGTCATAGTTTTTATTATGACTCCTCTTTACTTTAAATGTTCATATTGAACTATGTTGACAAGCTTTGGGTGTTGAGAAATAGGCCCGCTTAGTGCACTTGGGTATTTAATGGTGATTCGGTCGGGTGTCACTAGGTACTTGCAAGAAACTCTAGGCAAAGCTAACACTTCCATTTAAAAAACTCTTACCCTTGTTTTCCATGTCTTGGTTGGATTATTGGTTAGTTTCGATGAGTTCAACATGTTGGATATGGATAGAAACACCCCTAGGGTTGACCTACCCTCACATTCTAAACCCCTTTTAGGGGTCGCTAGGTCATTAAGTTAAATTCATCAAGTATTCTAATTGGGAATGATCTTCCATGCTTTACAAAACAGGAAAACAAAGGGGGGCTTGTCACATATATTAAGTAGTATATGTAATGAGAGTTCCTGGATTTATGATTAAGCTCATTATTCTTTTATCGGTGCAAGCTTTGGCTTGTGTTGTTAAGGCACAACCCTTTGTTGTGCTACTTAACTTCAAGACAATAGGAGTATGTCACACCTTCGAGGTAACTTATCCTTAACATTGGTGAATCCGTGCCTAGGATGTCAGATTACACATTTCAAGGGTTAGAGGTTGAAGCATGTCTCCAATCTCCTCCTCCACGTCAAGCTAAGAGTAGCACTCATAACTAAGCAAGGCACATCCATGTTCTTGTCCAATTGAGTGCATGGGACAAGAACCTTGCACTTAGGTGTTTAGGGGTAGTCCGTCGGCTGTCACTAAATATCTTAAACTTTAAGCAAAGGTAGCACTTATGTCAGAGTTTTTACTTGGTGCCACAAAGGCAGCTTGCCAGGTGCCAACCATGGAATCCCCTCTCTAGAAACCCCACGGAATCTGGTAAAGTAGCCCGTATTAGGAACCCAACCCTTAAGAACTTAAGCCCTAGCTGACCAAGTCCACGAACAAGGCTCACCTTGTGAATTAGGATACGCGGACTAGCCGAGCTATAGGTATCGTTCCTAGCTTGGCGTGGTTGAGGCGGCCGGAGCAAGGCCTCAACCACTAGTTCAGCGGAACGTGAACTCAGGCAATGCCTTTTGAGTGTGCAAGTAGGTTTTTGGGCCAAGGAATTTGACCAACCCCTTGAAAGTAACGTACCCCCGTCACAAAAGCATTATCCTGCCAACGATAAGGATAGTCTAACCCAAAGATGGGACATACCCCTATCGTGTGGAAGTTAGGGCGGCACAACAGAGGGTTGCGCCTTGACGACACAAGCTTAGCTTGCACCGGTAGGAGGTTAACGAACTCTCTTTTGAACTTAGGAAACCTCACTACATATACTCTACATTATTTATGTGACAGACCCCCCCCCCCCCCCCCGTTTTCCTAAGTGAGTAAGTGGGCTGGCACGGAAATGCCAGCCCTTAGAGAAAATGAGTTGTCTTAACCTAACCCCTAGGGGGATTTTTTAGGGCGTGGGGTTAGGACAACCCTAGGGATGTCCCTAACCCTTATTTTGACAAGCTATACTTTGCGAAGAACCCTAACCTGGAACGTCAAACGGGGGAGAGTTTCTAGAAGGTAAGTTCTAGCTTTGCTTAGAGTTTCCTACAAATACCTAATGACACCCGGCCAAACCATCACTAAATACCCAAGTGCACTAAACGAGCATGTTTTCTACTACATCTAGGGTTCGTCACACAACTCGGTAAGTAACAACAGTCAAACCCCAAAGTAAAGGGTTGAGTCATAGTAAAAACTATGACAACTTACCTTCTAAAAAATTCTCCCTAATTTGAAGTTCCCAATTAGGTTTTCTCAAGAGTATAGCTTGTCAAAAAGGGTTAGAGACACCCCTAGGGTTTCCCTAACCCCTTAATACCCCCTCTGGGGATTAGGTTTAGGTTTAGGGTTAAGTTAGATCTTTTCATTTTTCATTAAGGGTTGGCATTTCGTGCTAGCCCACTTACTCAAATAGAAAAATAGAGGGCGAGGAGAGGGGGTGAGCTCCAACATAAATAAGGTAGATATATGTAGTGAGAGTTTCTGGGTTCAAAAGAGAGCTCTTTATTCTCGTATCGATGTAAGCTAAGCTTGTGTTGTCAAGGCACAACTCTTTGTTATGCCGCCCTAACTTCCACACAATAGAGGTGCGTCCCACCTTCAGGTTAACCTATCTTTATCGTTGATAGGATTTCACTCTTGTGATTGAGTATGTCATGTCCTAGTCAATTCTTTGATTTGTTAACCTGTTTGCAAGCCTAGAAAGGATTGCCCGAGTTCACATTCTGTAAAGATAGTGGTTAAGGAGCCTCACCCATGCCAAGCTAGGAACAATACTTGCAACTTGACTAGCCCACGCATCTTGACTCATGAGTTGAGCATTGATCGTGGACTTGGCCAACTAGGGGTGTGAGTTCCTAAGAGATGGGTTCCTAATATGGGTTACCTTACCAGATTCTATGGGTTTTTTAGAGAGGTATTCCAGGGTTGGCATCTGGCAAGTTGCCTTTGTGGCATTAGGTAAACATTATGACAATTGGTATTGGAGCAAGTTCTATGGTCAATAGGACTGCCAAAAGTTATAGGTTGTTTCAACATTTAGATAACTCTAAATTCTTAGATTACTCTATCACTTTCGGTTGACATGTCTGTATTTTGTGCAGAGAGTTTGATCCTGTGAATTATCAAACTTTGAAAAACACTTGCTCAATGAGTCGGTGTGAGATTTTAGGTATGTCCAAAAGTCTTGTGCTAATTTAAGCTGATGTGTGTGGGTGTACAACTTGTACAGGGTGTTTCCAACTTTGTATTAGGAATATTCCAAGCATATTTTCTAAGTGTTGAAGTTAGGGTTCAATACGATGAACAAGAAAAAGCAACTAAAGCCTGAGACAGAGAGGGCTATTGCATAGGCTCAAAATGAGGAGATGGATGAGGTTGACCTAGGTTGACCCCCAATGGTTAGACCGCAACCTGGTTGGAGAGAAATAATGATGGATGTCCTAAATGAACTTCGAAGGGATGTTTTAAGGTTGAATGATCAAATTAATAATGTTGCCATTCGGATTCCAGCGGCTGCTGCAATATCAAATGTTTTGCAGCTGAAAAGGTTGCTTATGGCATATTGTTGGAAGACTTGTACAATAAAGGCACTGAACTAAAACTTAAACTGCAAAGTTATCCTTGAGTGAAGAAGGTTTAATAAACGATCAACTTAGTCACCATTAATTCAAAGTGCAAGTCCCATTGCTAGCAATTCAAAAGTTTTCAAACACATCAAGACCCACCTCAGCAGGCTAAGGCCCGGCTCTAAAGTCTGTTCCTCTGCAATTCGCAAGCAAAGCTCCAAAATGCTATAATTGTAATAAGTCTGGTCATTTTGTTAACGAATGTCGAGCACCATCACAACAATTGGAACATTTCAAGGCGATGGTAAAAGAGAAGTTGTTGAACTTGAAACACTTGAAGATCTGGAAGACAAATCAGAAGAGATAATATTGTGCCAGACACAATCTACCTTATTTGATATTCAAGATAAAACTAACCCTTTGCTATATTTGACATGAAAGATACAAGGGGATCGAGTCTGAATGATGATCGATACTGGAGCAATATACAACCTCATATCGACTAGTCTAGCTCGTCGATTGAATTTGGATGTAACAAAGATGAGTAAAATAAAGATTAATTTTGACAAAGATTTTCAAAATACTAATAATATAGCAAGGGCAATTCCTATTCAAATCAAAAGTTGTAAGGTTAAGTTAGATTTAGTTGTCTTGAATATGATGGGGTTTGACTTTGTGTTGGGTATAAAATGATTTTATAAACATGTAGCTGAAATAAGGGAATTTGGGAATAATCGAATCACACTAGCAGCGGACAGGATCTTAGAAAAACAACATTCATGATGGAAACACTAACTGATAAGAACTAGAATCTTATGTTTCTTACCTTAACATAGTTGCATAAGGCAGTTAAACATCGGGAATGTGTATTTCTTATAATAGTTTTAGATATCGGTGAAGTCAAGATAGGAGATGGTTAAGAACTTGTTCCCAGTCCTATTTTGAAAGTCTTGAACATGTTTAAGGACATATTACAAGAAGACTTACCACCTGAGCTACCTTCATGTTGAGGTGTGAATCATAGGATAGAGATTCTGCCAAGTTTGTCTTCTCTGGCAAGAGCCCCTTATCTTAAGAGTTGATAGAATTGAAGAGACAAATGATGGAATTGATTAGTCGATGACATATTCGGTCTAGTCGATTGTTGTATGGTGCACCAATTCTGTTTGTAATAAAAAAAAATGGTACAATGCAAATGTGTGTGGATTACCGAGTGCTGAATGCAATAACTATCAAAAATTAATATTCTCTTCCGCTAGTGGATGACTTGTTTGATAAATATCAAAAGTGAAGTATTTTTCAAGAATAGATTTGAGATTTGGGTATCATCAGATTGGTTAGTAGAGAATGACATTGAGAGATCGCTTTTTGAACACGTTATGAATCATTTGAGTTTCTAGTCTTGCCATTCAGATTGTGGAATGCTTTAGCAAATTTTTGCACAATGATGGATAATGTATTTAAAGATTATCTAGATAAATTCGTAGTGGTGTATATTAATAACATTCTAGTCTTTAATTCAACAATTGAGGAACATATAAAACACTGGAAAAGGAGTTTCAAAGATTAAGGGATAATTAATTGTATGCTAAAGAAAGTGCACATTTGGTCAAACTAAGATAGACTTTTTGGGACACTCGATCTCAGGTGGGAAAGTTTCTATGGACTCAAAGAAAGTTCAAGTTATTACTAAGTGGTCGATTTTGAAAGACGTGCATAAAGTCAAATCATTTCTTGATCTGACAAGGTATTACCGTAGGTTCATAAAAGATTATTCGAAGATAACAACCTCATTGATATATCTCACGAAGAACATCCATGGCACTAGACTCCAAAGTGCCAACGGGCGTTCATCAAACTCAAAGAAGCTATCTCTTTTGAGCCAGTGTTGTAGTTGCCAATTTTTGAAGATTCATTTGAGGTAAAGTGTGATGTTTCCGATTTTATTATTGGTGGTGTATTATGGCAAAAAGGACATTCGGTGTTCTCTTTCAGTTGGATGCCGCACAAATTTGATGTCCTACTCACGAAAAAGAGATGTATACTATTGTTGCTTCATTGGAGTATTGACATCATTATCTTCCAAGTCATGGCACTGTGGTTTGGACATATAGTGTAACTTTAAGGTACTTTGAAATGTAGCTAAAGCTATCACCGAAGTATGTTAAATGGTAGTAGAAGATAGCTTGATTTTAGTTTGGAATTAGACATAAAGTTAAAAAAGACAATGTGGTAACTAACGCACTTAGTAAAAAGGGTCATCTTCGTATTATGTTAGTACCAGTGTCAACTTTAGTAGATGAATTTGTGATGGCATATCCTTAAGATGAGTTTGCTGAGGCCTTGAACCTAGTAGAAAAGAGGAAACAAGTTCATCAATTACAAAAAAATAGTGATATTCTAATAAAAATAGAAATTCGAATGGATGCACTCAAGCGGGCACATTTTGCAATGCGGGATGGAGTTTTTTATTATAAAAAAAAGGACTTTATGTTCCAGAAGGGACATGGAGGCAAAACTGTTAAAAGAACATCACGATGTTCCTTTGGTAAAACATAGTGAAAGGCATAAGACGTTGGCTCTATCAAAATAGGGATTTTATTGGCCGGGAATGATAAATAACATTGTTGAATATGTTAAGACATGTCCCACATGTTAACAAGTGAAGAGTTGATCTCAAAAATAAGCTGGGAAGTTGCAGTGTATATTGATTCTAGAGCGGCCATTTCAAAGTGTTATTTTGGACTTTGTTATGGGATTGTCAAAATCTTGTAGTTTTAATGCCCTCATGATGGTGGTCAATCAATTTACAAAGGTTGCTCATTTCATTTCAATTATAGAGATGGTGAATGCAAAACAAGCAGCAAAGTTGTTATTCCACGAAGTCATAAGAGTGCACAGACTACCGGAAATGTTGATCTAAGATTGAGATCCTTGGTTTACAGGCAAGTTTTGGGGAATGTTGTTTAAACAGTTTAGTATTGAAGTTTAGTACGGCTTACCATCCACAAACGAATGATCAAATGGAGAGGGTGAATTAACAAGTCGAGAACTATCTTAAATGTTATGTTTAAAGTGATTAACTTCACTAGGTTGAACACTTGAATATGGCCGAGATATGTTATAATAACTCGATGCACATTGAGATTGGGTGCAACCCAATGGAAGTGTTAATTGGATAGTTATATTATACATGGGATGTTGCTTGTTAAGTGATGACTAGAATACAAGAAAGGTATTGTCATTAGTATGATAAGCATCGATGGGATGTAGAGTATTAGGTTGGAGATATGATATTGTTGAGTACCAAAAACTGAAAGTTCCAGCGACTCTTTTAAGGAAGTTTCTATTGCATTACATAGGTCCGTACAAGGTGGTAAAGCGAGTAGAAAGAGGTGGCTTATGGATTAGATCTTCCTCCAGAGTTGGGAACAATACACAATGTGTTTCATGTCAATTTGCTTAAACCATTTCACAAGGATAAGAAACATTTAGAAAGATATGAAAACTTATGTTCGTTTACTGAGCTAGTCAATGATATGAAGAAGTTTGAAGTTGAGTCAATTTTAGATGCAAAGGATATTAAATGTTGAGGGTTGCGAAAACGTAAATGTGAATATTTTGTTAAGTGAAAAAGTTATCTGGCATGTGATTCGACATGGGAACCATTGGTGAATTTACAAAATGCGATGGAGTTAATGAATGAGTTCGAGGCAAGGTCTCAAGCTATTTGTTAATGTTGAGAAATAAAGTGGACTTTATTTTGTATTAACCTAGGGGCTAACAAACAATATTAACTAGAGGCCTCCGATATAAATTCTATTTAATGAGCTAGTCAATGATATGAAGAAGTTTGAAGTTGAGTCAATTTTAGATGCAAAGGATATTAAATGTTGAGGGTTGCGAAAACGTAAATGTGAATATTTTTGTTAAGTGAAAAGTTATCTGGCATGTGATTCGACATGGGAACCATTGGTGAATTTACAAAATGCGATGGAGTTAATGAATGAGTTCGAGGCAAGGTCTCAAGCTATTTGTTAATGTTGAGAAATAAAGTGGACTTTATTTTGTATTAACCTAGGGGCTAACAAACAATATTAACTAGAGGCCTCCGATATAAATTCTATTTAAAGTAAATAAATTAACTAATTTAATGTCTGTGTTGGGTGACATACTTTGCAAACATGCATCAAATGACTTCATGTCGCAGATGGTGCCTTCGACAATTGAGTTGTAACTAAGTGAATAACAGTTTTGAAGTACTTGGCTTTGCATAATGCAAAAGGAGTAATAAAACTTATGAAATTTTTGCTAACTCCACATAGAGTGATTAACATTAGTTTTTGATTAAATTTTTCTAACCTAGTTTAGTCTTAAAGTTGACGTCAATGAGGATGTTAACATTTTTAAAGGCGGAGAGTGTGTCATAATTTTTACTATGACTGAAGGTTAATTGTTGTTACTTATTAAATTATGTGACAAACCTAGATGTAGTGAGTAACATCCCCACTTAGTGCACTTAGGTGTTTAGGGGTAGTCTGGCCAGTTATCATTAGATATCTCGAGAAATTCTAGGCAAAGGTAACACTTACTTTCTAGAAAACTCTCCCCTGGTTTGATGTTCTCAGTTAAGTTTTCCTAAAGAGTATAGCTTGTTAAAAAGGGTTAGGGACACCCTTAGGGTTGACCTAACCCTAGAGTTTCCCTAATCCCCCTTGGGGGCTAGGGTTAAGTTAGGTCTTCTCATTTTTATTAAGAGTTGGCATTCCGTGCCAGCCCACTTACTCAAATAGGAAAACGGGAGAGGGGCTCTATCACATAAATAAGGTAGAGTATATGTTGTGAGAGTTCATGGGTTCAAAAGAGAGCTCGTTATTCTTTTATCGGTGCAAGCTAAGATTATGTTGTCGAGGCACAACCCTCTATTGTGCCGCCCTAACTTCCACACGATAGAGGTACGTCCCACCTTCGGGTATGTCACGTTCAAAGAGTTAGTCAAATCTTTAGTTTTTTAACCTACTCGCAAGCTTAAAAAGGATTGCCCAAGTTCACTGTCATAGTTTTTACTATAACTTGACCCTTTACTTTGGAAGTTGATTGTTGTTACCTACTGTATTATGTTAACAAACTCTAAATATAGTGAGAAACAACCCCGCTTGGTGCACTTAGGTGTTTAGGGTAATCCAGCCGGTTGTTCTTAAATATCGTAAGAAACTCTAAGCAAAGATAGCACTTACCTTCTAGAAAATCCACCCCCAATTTTGACGTCCCAATTAGATAATTTTGGCATGTTAAATAGGGTTAGGAACACCCCTAGGGTTGACCTAACCCTAGGGTTGCCCTAACCCACGCTCTAAAATCCCCAGCCCCTTGGGTAGGGTTAGTGTGCAAAACTCATCTCATTAACTAAGTGGGCTAGCACGGAATGCCCACTTACATATACAAGAAAAGAGGGGGGAGGAGGGGAGGCTCCATCACATAAATACGGTAGAGTGAGGTGGGAGAGCTCCTAAGTTCATAACTGAGTTTGTTGCTCTTCTGTCGGTGCAAGCTTTAGCTTGTGTCGTTAAGTTTCAACCTTCTGTTATGCCACCCTAACTTCCAGATGATAGGGGCATGTCCCACCTTTGGGGTAGCTTACCCTTAATGTTGGCGAATCCATGCCTAGGAAGTCTTGTCGGAATGCATGTTCCAAGAGGCAGAGGTTGAGGACCTCCTTCATGTCAAGTTAAGTGTAGCACTCACGGCCAAGCAAGGCACATCTGTGTCCTTGTCTAACTGTGGGCGTGGGATCTTATTTGACATGTTCATGTTACCTAGTTCTTGAGGGTTCATTGAGGGGTTTCTAGAGTTAGCATTTAGGAGCCACGTTTGTGGCACTTGGTGCAACTCTTGAATTTAAGGGCTATGGCTAATAAGCCCACATCGTGGAAGGCAGTGTCACATGAAGATGTGACCTGGGCTAGATGTCACGCGATACAATGCCCAAGGCATGCCTTTGGGGTTGTGTCATGGGTTTTGTCGCAAAGAGTTGGATACTCTAGCAAACAGGCATGCTTGTGCTTGTGCTAGGGTGCTAAGCCTTGGGCATCGGCTCAAGGGAGGTTATGTCTCATAGCTGGGTGTGCTTTGGCACACTTAGCTAGGGGAGTGTTCCTCCTGGAATCAAGGGGTTGAACAACCTAAGCTTGTTAGTAGGAGCCCTTTTGAGAGGCACCTCGCAAGCTCATGTACTTAGAATTATCCAAACTTAGCCTTAGGGAATTTCTTAATAAAACACTCGTGTCCGCCTACGGCGCACACTTGTGTCCTCATTAAGTACTAGCCCTAGGTCTAGGGTATGACTCGGCCACTTAAACCTTTTGGGGTTAGTTGTGGTTTAGGGTACCCTTGTTGCCCTAAAGGGGTTGTACTCTCGGGTGAGGGTGATTCCTCAAGGGGTAAGTGACAATGATTTAACTCTGTCATGAGGGTATGTGTGAGACACATCTCCTCTGTGGGGTTAAGGCATGAGCTTGTCTAGGTCTACTGGGACAGGATCCTAAAGTCTACTCGGGTTATCCTCTAGGGTTTATGGGATGGTCATTCTAGGGGACTTAAGACTCTAAGTCTTCTGCTTAATTAGGCCTTTGAGTCAGACTCTTAGGGTTATCTTGGAAGATTTAGTGTTGCTCACACAAGGTGATGATGCCGGATGGCACTTGGCAGCCATGTGTTGCCACGTGTTGGCCTTTCGGGTTAAAATTTTGACATTCACGTTTCATTAAGATAATGGTTGAGGCCTTGCTCCGGCCACCTCACCCATGCCAATATTTGCAACTTGGCTAGCCCACGCATCCTGACTCATGAGGTGAGCATTGATCATGGACTTGGCCAACTAAGGGTGTGAATTCCTAAGAGTAACATGGGTTACTTTACCAGATTCTATAGGGTTTCCAGAAAGGGATTCCATGGTTGACATCTGGCAAGCCGCCTTAATGGCACCATGTAAAAACTTTGACAAGGGTAGCCCTTGTTGCTCAAAAGGGATTATACTCCCAGACAAGGGTGATTCCTCAAAGGATAAGTGATAATGCATTAGCTCTATCATGGGGGTATGTGTGGGACACATCTCCTTGTGAGGTATGAGCCTATCTAGGTCTTCTAGGGTAGGATCCTAAAGGCTACCCAGGTTATCCTCTAGGGTTTCAAAGGGTGGTCATTCTAGGGAACTTAAGGTAGGGCCTTAAGTCTCATGCCTAGTTAGACTCTTAAGGTCATCTTGAAATATTTAGTGTTGCTCACACATGGTGTTGACACTGGATGGCCACTTTACAACCATGTGTTGTTATGTGTTGACTCTTTAGGTTAAAATTCTAACAATGCAGAAAACAAACAGTTATGACATAGGGATGATTCAATTAGGGCTATGAAGAGCATGAGAGAGAAAATCTTCAAGAGAGAAGTAACACTCCACACTTGCTATCTCTTTGTAATAATTTTAGTAATGGAAGTGCATGGTTATGATATATTATTTATTAAATATATTCTTGTTTATGAGCAAGATATATTATAAATGTTGTAACATGGCAATGGTCAAAACAAAATCTTATCCTTAATTTTAAAGATTAGATAAGTGATATTAGAGTTACTTAAACTTTAACTAAGAAATGTTTTTATACTGTGTGAACAGTGATTTATACACATAGAAAAGTTTGTCACGTTAACAAGTAGGTTTGGTTATACAAACCCCTCCATGTCACCGCATGTCATGTGTCATGCTCACAAATGACCAATGTGAAGGGTTGTGTATAAACCCAAAGAATGTACGTAGAATGAAAGAATATATCTAGAATATGAAATAGTATAAGCATGAATTTAAGTTGTACACACACACACACACACACATATATATATATATTATATATATATATATCCTATACCATAATTCATGGCTCTAATTGCTTTGTGGTATGTACCTAGTGATGTATGCTTCAATACTCCCCCTTGATTCTTTGTTTGTGCAAATGGATGAATCACTAAGGAAAAAATGAAGCAAAAGACTAGTTATACTTGTCAACCGTCCCAAAGTACAACTTGGCCGCTCTTTGATGTCCTAGAGACCTGACCTATATATGAAAAAAAAGCCTTCCCCTGAACTACAACACGGTTTTTTTCTCAATATTCCCTAAGCAAAAACGATTAAACCCATCAATCGTCTCAAACGAAGAAAATCTAGCTTTGAGATTTGTTTGGTCAATATATCGGCTAGCAAATCATGGAATGGTTTATACTCTAACTTAATAAGACCATTGTCAATTAATCCTTTAACCAAAACCTATGGGTTTGCATGTGCTTCGTCCTTATTTTCATTTTATGGATTCTTAGCTAACACACAACAAGACACTTCCTTACCTAAGCGCATAAATGTGACCAGACGGACTCCAAAGAAAATCTGCTAAGAGAAGTTAAAACTAGACGCCGTTGTTTCCCCTGATCATCATCTTTAAAGTCATCAGACATGACATCAAACACAGGGGGATTACTTTATCAACCATAGGGCTTGTTCTTTGTAATGATAAGTTTTAATTCTTAACGTAATCTCAAGTTGTAATTAAAATATAATTTCATTAGAAACTAACACGCTCTAGTTTTTCTATTATATACAAATTTATACATATATCATATCTTATTATTATAGTTTTTTTTCTATTATATACAAATTTATACATATATCATATCTTATTATTATATTTTTTCTAAGATATTTTTTAAAGTGTTATACAAGACTAGTTCTATCAAGATTGTGACGCTTAGTATTATAAGTTGTATATAGGAATTTATGTCAGCACTTTGTATCCACATATCGTCACAAAAGTCATTGTAGGCCCCAGTGTTAGAATAAGTGTGAATATAGATTATATATGTATCCACTTCATATATATGATTTTTTAAATATATATTTAATTTGTAGTTTTAATTTTATTAAAAATAAATTCATTTTAATTATAGTGCTATTAATAACATGAAAATGACATACTTTCTGTATACACGGGGCTTGATACCTTGATTATTAAAAAATGAAAAAAATGCTAAGTCATGTTCTAAATATTCGATTTGGTACATTTCATTAAAATAACGGAATATTGTAGAATATATTAATACAAACGCTGGAAAACGATGTTTATGACCATTTCAAATAAACAAGTGAAAATATTGTAAAGCGTTTAAAAATTACAAGTGTTGTCTGCATGCTCACACGTTGCAATTTTCTAGAACCATCGACAACTTAAAACACTCCACGCAGTTGCTTGCTTTAGAACAAGAGTTTTATTTCAAATTTTCTGGATAGTGTGAGTATCCCAACATGGACGAGGCTAACAAGAAAGAAGAAAGAGAAAATGAGTTCCGGAGAATCCTTCAGCAAGATACAAAAGATGCAGACAAATTAAAGCAAAGGCTGGCTGATGCAGGCTTCAATAGCACTAACATTGGTGAAGTTGAGTATACAACTGCATTGCATTTAGCTAGTGAATATAGCAATCGAGTGCTAGTCCAAGTTTCCTTGACATAGCACAGGAGAAAGCAGAGGAAGTAATTCTCCAAGGCGATAGCCGCGATCGAGACACAGCAATCACATGGCTGCTCTTGGAGGGAACGTGCATATTATGGCAGATCTAATGGGAAAAGTAAACCAAAAACTCCGTGTTGATGAGATCTTGAACAACCGTGGAAGGACGCCACTTCACTTTGCCCTTTCACAAGGGAACGTGGACGTGGCTCGCTATCTGATTGCAGAGCATAAGGCTGATTGAGAAGGCTGACGCCAGTGGAGCCAATGGACTACATTTTGCTGCTAAGGGGGGACGCAGGCTTTAGAATTGGTTGAAGAGAATCGCATGGATCTGAACAAGACCTGCAATGCAGGATTAACTGCTCTTCATTATGCTGCTTGTCACGACAAGGAACAGGCTGCCAACGTCAAATGGCTGTTAAATAAGGGAGTCGAATTGAAGAAGGATAATAAGCAAGGCGGCATGCCCATACACTGGGCTGCATGGCGTGGTAACAGAGAAGCAGTGAAAGCCCTTATCAAGGCACACGCGATCGGGGATTGCGGGTGTTTAACAACATGAAAGTAAGTGGAAAAGAAATACAAGGAACGTCATTCCTGGAGATTATTGACGCTATCATGGTCGTGAGCACGTACTTGCAGTGCTGGATGCTGTGAAAGAATCAAAAGACAAGCTCTTGGGACCAAAAGCTTTTCCTGAAACAGTGCTAGTCAAATACGTCGTTGGCTATGGAGACCTTGGAATGAACATGGAGCTGCAGCGAAGTTTGAAGTATGGTATGCACAGAAACTAAGTTACAGGCACAACATCCGTAGCATGGTGAACCCACTAGGTGCAGATAATACTAGTAGGGAGCAAAGATTGGTTTACTCAGCTGGGCTGCAGAGAAGGGGAATGCGAATTCTGTTGAGCTTGTTATGTGGCTGGTTGACGAGTTTCTAAACAACAGCTGGGACGACAACAAGGCAAAAGAAATAGCGTCGGGTTTGCAAACTGCCCTGTCTCGAGGTAACATTGATTATGCACTTGCTCTGATGAAGGAGGATCAATGCAGAGACAAATTAGAAGATTTGGTTAAGCATATAGCAGGAGGTTTTGATCGGCGAGTTTGAGGGCAAGCCTTTAGCATATTGGATTTTTCAACAAGGTAAACAACATGTGTACGAGACTTTCTTCAAGGCATTGGACAGGAGCAGATGGGCCAGACTAGTTAATGAAGTAGGTGATCAGGGCAGAACAGCATTGCACTGGGCAGTGCTTTCCAACGAAAAGGAGGTTGTTGTTGAACTATGCAAGGTCAAGGAGCTTCATGCCCACATCCAAGATACCCCCATATGCCAGGACCCCATACGAGTATGCAAGGTCGAAATCAAAAGAAATGACAATTGAGCTTGCCAGGCAGGAAGATGTGAAAGGCAGTCTTGAACATGATTCGTAGGGAGCGGCAGGTGTTTGTGGACGCATTGAACTCCATTTTGTGGCTGCATTGATTGTAAGCATCACATATGTAGGATTTCTGCAGCCACCACTAGGTTATAGTTACGACTACAAATCAGCAAAGTACAAATACATGGTTATCACAATTGCAGGAGTCAAGGTTTTCCTTATATGTAACAGCTTTTCTTTCTTCTTTGCCATTGCCACTGCGCTTATTGCAGTAAGAGGCGTGTTACCTGTATCCGAATTGGACATACAGAGAGTTACTAGGAGGTCATTACTGGTAGCCTCAACATTATTGGTGTTTTCCATTCTTTGTCCTGGTTGCATATGGAGCAGCTGGTTTCTCAGTGTTGCCTATGACATTGATCTGCAACTTGCCAATGGTTGTGACGACATGCATTGGTGGAGTACTTTGCCTAGTTATGCTCTTCTGGTTCCTCAGGGGCCTCTGGAAACTGTGCATCATGCAGTTGAAGCGTCTTCGGAGTCACAGCAGAAAAAAGTGGAAATTTCTTAGACCTCTGGAGAACTAGCCGGCTGTTCAACCTGTTCATATACCTCCTGCAGAGGAACCAAGACAATCCATGCAACAACCCACTGCGATTTTCCCTTACAAAGCTGGTCCTTATTACTCTCTCTATCCTTCTCTAAACGATGGTCTGGGAGACTGGCCTAGCTCCTCCAATTCAACCGGAAACCAGTTTTAAATTTATAGTTGCATCTACTTCAATCGAATAAATGTTTTCACTTACAATAAGTCTACTGCAAAACTTTGTCTATAATAAATAATTAATATATTTATTTTTTTCTTTTTCCATAATCTAAACTTTTTCATAATGAATAATAAAGATATTTATTTTTTTACTTGTTGTGCTTTTACGCATTATCAATTGATAATTAATAGACATAAAGAATTAATGTTTACAACTAGTTACGAGTTCAAGTATGTTCCAAAAGGTTGGCGAATGTCTTTTTTGTCTTTTTTCATCAGCTAAACTTTATTCATAATGAGACTTAAACTAACTCATACTTACCTAAATTCTGATCTGACTATTCTTTATGTATATTACTTATCAATTGATAATGCATAAAAGCACAACAAGTGAAAAATATAAAAAACACTTATTTTATATGATTCAAGATAAAACTTATAAATTTCATGACATAGAATTTGACTTATTTTAATCATAAACCCTTAAAGTTTGTAACACATAATGAAATTTATAATATTAATTGAGATGAGGTTTTAAATTTAAGACCAATTATTGATTAGCATGAAAAGTGTGTAAATCAGTATTAGTTTTAAATTCACAATAATGACAAATATTGACTTATTATTAGTCATTAACCAACATTGTGACAACTTAAAATTTTAAGTTGACTTGAGTTAACCCAAGCCCTTCTCAATTATATACATATAGCAAATAACACACGGAATTGTTTGGAACATACTTGGAACACATTTGCATTGTGAACAATAAAGTATAATTCATCAACATTGCTTTTTCGTTTGTATCCCTTGCACAACAAAGTCTTTTGAAGAATAAAGAATCATTTCATATTAGGATTAGGGGATTTGCCTTCCTTCGTTATCCAATCTTTCTTTATGTAGACACATTACATGTTACATTTCAATTGTGACAACCCAAAGATAAAGAACATGAATTCACAAAAATAAAATAAAGAACAGCAAAATGTAATTATAAATTTTTTATTATGATCTTCTCAACCTCTTAGATTTTCCTAGGGAGTTCAAAACTATGAGTGTGTTGTGTGAATGAACAACATGTCAAATATTCTTAAATATATCTTTTTTTTAATGCTTCTTTTTCTTGTTAAGCAAATTTTGTGGAGGACATGAAGTAGAAATTATGGGATGCTTATCCGAAATGGGGAACAGGTTATTCCCTATTGTTGGATATAGGTAATGTATGTGTGCATATACATGCATGTGTGTGTATGTGTATTAACAATGTTTGCACGACAGTCAACAAGATTTGTCATCTCACTCAAGGTAATTGTCCTATTTCAGTTTATGCATTTGAGTTCTTGTGCATATACATGCATGTGTGTGTATGTGTATTAACAATGTTTGCACGATAGTCAACAAGATTTGTCATCTCACTCAAGGTAATTGTCCTATTTCAGTTTATGCGTTTGAGTTTTTTCTCCTAGTTTGTGATATACTATGAGACGAGAAACTTTTGATGCACCAGTTTCAACAAGCATTACAGAACGATGTCAATGATATTCCATAAGGAGCTAAAGTCCCTTATTAAAATTATCAGTCATGCTATTCGATGCGATAATTGACTATTTAAGTATTACTTGAAACAATTCCAAGTATCCCAACTAAGGCCTAAATATAAGGAACAATAGCATCACCATTGGTGCAAATGGTAGTTCATGCCCTAGTTCTTGTTGGAGGTTTAATTCTCATGAAATGTGAGGCAATCTAAACTCGATGATGTGGATCTTAATTATAGTCAAGAAGCAATGTTGTAGAACCAAATACAACCAATGGTTTGTGCATTTATACATTGTAATAAATTGGCAAAACGCATGATCAACCACATTTGTCTCAAGAGTCCCAAACCATTGAGTAGAAGCATAAACTTCAAGGTCTTAACAAGCTTAGCAAGAATTTAAATGAGAAGTCCAATTAATATTGGAGTCATTTGGTTAAATAATCTCAAACATGAAGAGTCATTACAAACATTTGGCTTTATCCCATCTTCTCAACACAATAAGTCTTTTAAAACACAAGCTAGGTAATAACCCTAACTCTTTTGGATTCTTGAGCCAACACTTGTTCCATGAACCATGATTTTGCTTGTCATAATGCAATCACCTTAAAAAAACTTCCTTACAAGGGTCTTAGGCTCGGTTGTGGATTTTAAACAGTTGCATTAAGTGTTGTTGTTAAAGAGCTTGTGCAAGTCACGTTAGGAGTTAATTTATGTGCGGTTTCTTTCAACATGATCAACAATTCCAAATAGCTCATTATCCTTTGCATATTGTGGTTTGATTTATACAATCCATATGTTGATTAGCAAAAGTAGTGTTTTGATCTACTAAAGATGAATCTCAAGCCTCCAATTCAAACCTTTGCAGATCAACATGGCAAAATTCATTCAAGAAGGTAAACAAAATCCTTTGTGAGTCTTTGTTGTGGTTATTACTCTAGCACTTGAGTTAAGTTCTAACACACATGTTCCTTAACTTTCAGCCAACTATGCCAACTTTGTCGATGTATTTGACAAGCTCAAGGCAAGTAAGCTTCAAGAACACCGTCCATACAACTATTTCATCAATCTCGTGGAAGGAGCCCAATGGCCTTGGGGTCTAATCTATGCACTCTTTCCAAAAGAGTTGAAGACCTTATGAACATATATTGAGGAGAACATGTTCAACAAGTTCATCCAGCATTCTAAATCTTTAGCAAGTGCCCTCATTTTTGTTAAGAAGAAAGATGGTTCATTACAATTGGTCATGGATTACTATGTACTCAATGAGATCATTGTACACATTGTCAACCCTTTATCATTAATATCCATTCTCTTGAAACGTCTCTTTGGAGCCAAGTATTTCACCAAAATTTATCTTAGAGGTGCATACAATTTGGTTAGGATCCATCCAAAAGATGAGTGAAAGACTGCATTTCATACTCAATATAGACATTTTGAGTACATAGTGATGCCGTTTGATCTCACCAACACACTAGTTATTTTTTAGCACATGGTCAATGACATTTTTCATGAATTCTTGAATCTGTTTATGATCATATACCTCAACAATATCCTAGTGCTTTCCAAGATCTTGGAAGAGCATGAGGTTAATGTTCAATACGTATTTCACAGTCTTCATGCCAAGACTAAGAAGTGTACTTGTCATAGTTTTTCTATGACCTTTATTTTTACTTTGGAGTTGACTATTGTTACCTATTAAACTATGTTGTTAAGCCCTAGATGTAATGAGAAGCAACCCTGCTTATTGCACTTAAGTGTTTAAGAGTAGTCCAACCGGCTATCCTTAGAGAAACTCTATGCAAAAGTAGCACTTACCTTTTACCCCATTTTTCTTGTCTTGGTTGGATTATTAATTAGTTTCAATGGGGTAAAAACACCCATAGGGTTGACCTAATTGTAGGGTTGCCCTAATTGCACGCCTTAAACCCCTCATGTTAGGGTTTATGGGTCGATGGGTTGTTAAGTTAAACTATTCTCATTGGGAATGAGATTCCATGTTAGCACACTTTATAAATCAGAAAAATAGGTGAGGAGGCCCTTTATCACATATTAAGTAAGATATGTAGTGAGAGTTCTTGAGTTCATAACTGAACTCCTTATTCTTGTGCTACTGCAAGCTTTAACTTGTGTCGTTAAGGCACAATCCTTTGGTGTGCTACCTCAACTTTTAAACAATAAGGATATGCCCTACCTTTAGGGTAGCCTACCCTTATGATGGTGAATCCGTGCATGGAAGGTCTTGTTGGACTGCACTCTTAATTCGCTAAGGGAGGTTAGGTCTCTTAATTAGATGTGCTATTGGCACACTCAACTAAAGAGAAGGTCTTCTTCTTGAGATCCAAGGGTTGAACAACTTAAGCTTATTAACAAAAACCCATTTGTGAGGCACTCACAAGGTTATGTATTTAGAATTATCCAAATCTAGCCTTAGGGATTTTACTTAACAGAACACTCATGTATACCTATGATGCACACTCGTGTTCTCACTTAATACAAACCCTAAGTCTAGAGCATGACTTGGCCACTCAAACCCTTAGGGATTAGTCGTGGTTTAAGGTACCCTTTCTTGCCCAAAAGGAGTTGTAACCCTAGACGAAGGTGATTCCTCAAAGGATAAGTGATAATGCCTTAGTTCTGTCACGGGGTATGTGTGGGACACGTCTAGATATAAACTAACATAACTTTCTAACAAATTGATGTGGAAACCAAGTATCTAGTGCTTCAACCGATCTTTAGATATCACATGTCTCAATTGACCCGTTACTCTTGTATTCATTCCCAAAGTGCACAATAACTAAGTTAATTTAATAATTCCTAACTCCTTATTTCATTAAATTTAAACATTAAATTTTAAAACTTAATTTCCATGATAAGAATCTCCCTAAATTCGTAATACTACATGTTTTTGTAACATTATACTCACTTCCAACTCTCAAACTGATTATGTAAATGTTTTCCTCCAAAGTTATAAAGTATAATCTCTATATTAATTCCAATAATTAGTGTTTTAACAAGCATTTTTAAACTAATTTTTATTTCATAAATAGTTACAATTTCGATATTGATATTTTTGAACTGATAATAATCACTTAACGTTCAAATCTCAAGTTTACTGACAAGTAGTTACATTATCAAATATGACTTTACAATCATATCAATTTATCGAAATGCAAGAAGTATAATGTAAACATTGGACTTAATTGATAATGAATAAGCATTTGGGTCATCTAACTAATTTAGTAAGATATCAACCTCCACATTAATGTTATTATGACACTGAAGTATCATACTAGCTTCACATTTCAATTATATCTTCTAATTCAGTTAAACTCCCCAAACATGAGTAAGATATCTAGTTCAGTACATCAAACAAAGATACGCCACTCATTTTAGCCACCTAGCAATCCCACAAAGTATTACATTGCTCCCCAAGCAATGTATTAAGAAACTTTTTCTCAATTATCAACTAACTTGAAGACTACATTTCAAATTATGACACTAAAGTATTACCTTACTAAAGTGTTAAAGTCAAATCTTTCCCTTTTGAGTCTTTCTATTTCATAATTATGGCCACCTCATGTGATCATAACCAAGTCTCAATATTGAGTGCTCTAATTTCAATATTTAGTAAATATTATATCATACTTTACTAAATTATTTATAACCAATCTTATAAAGACTATCACAAATACTTTTAAAGTTTAGAATATAAATATCTTAACACATGAGGTAATATGAAACCTCATATTCTCGAATCAAATACCAGGCCATATGCTAAAGACCTTAAACCACAATCATTAAGAAGGAAGATCATCTTCTTGAATTATCTTACCAACTCAACATCCTACTTTCATGGATATAAAATCAAACTTAAGGAATACCATCAATTCTTGAGATAAAACTGACAACAAACCCAAGGAACACCATCAAACCTTGAATAAAATAAAGTCATACTTTTGTATATTTTTTAAGTGCCCACATTTATGACCATGATGTATAGTGTAAAAATCAACTTTTGAATAACCATATTCGACTCTAAGATAAAGTTGATATTGAAAACTAATACCAAGTACTAAATCCCATTGAATATTGATTCTCTAAGAAGGTACATATACTTAAATCTCCAAAATGAATATTTGACTATTTATGGCTCATCAACACCATCAAACATAATTTATCAAACTTAACAAGTTTCTTTACTTAGTTAATAAGCAAGGTGGAGAAACTTAACTAATATTCTTGTTAACTAAGGAATCACTCTTGTTCAAGAGCTTATCCTCATAGTGCAAACAATGTTACAAATTTCAAGTTTAAAGAATTAATAATGAAAATGCACAAGTGTGCCGAACGCCTTCACTATGCATTACTTAATAAATTAAAAATGTAAACGATGTTTTCAATATTTCTATTTCTAATAGATCATGCCATTTACCCCAAAACTATATCAATAAGAATGCAGAATCGATAAGCTATTGTCCCATGTCTCCCTCATGATCTCATGTGAGATACAATTGTAATCGAATTAGCCAAGTTAGCTAACTTGAATACAGTTTCATGTTATACTTTGTTCAAATCAAAGGACTAGAATTCAGCAATACAATCAACCTAATTTCACTTGTAACTAGTGTCAACAAAATACTATAAACATCAGACATATTTGACTACATTGTATTTTCGAACTAACTGCTTAACATATTGATCAGATGTTAACACCTGATTTTTCATTGTACCATAAGTCCAGCACCATAACTTATTCATTCTTATATTTAAATATACCCTTTTTTTCAAAGTCAAAGACGCACATTTGAACATAAGCCTTTCCCCATTTGAACACTATTGCCGAATTCGATATTGAACCTTGACCTAAACCAAAACTCAATAGACACTGTCACATTCTAAAAAATGTGTTATCTCAATTTCATGCACCTTAAAGAAAAATAAAATTTTCCAATAATGTATAGACTTAACACACTTCATAAGACTTAGTTTGTAACCCAAAACAAACTAGCTTGCCATGTCTTATGAAAGTGTTTGGTAAATTAACTAGCGCAAACACTAGGTAAAATAACATGGGCAACTATAAGGTAAAGTAACTTAGGTAAATGTAAGGTAAAGTAACCTAAACAAACTTAAGGTAAAGTAACCTGGCATGCAACTTGAAAGTTGCCTTCCGAGTACTACCTTCAACATTAAAATCCATAACTCACACCAACTTACTAAGCAAGTGTTCTCGAAAGAGTTATAGATCTCAAGACCAACTTGCATAGAATACAAATGTGCTAGCTAAAAGTGATAAAGTACTTCAAAAACCTTAAAACACACTACACTTTGACAGTCCTATTGACCACAAAGAATAGGTTATGATATCAATTGTTAAAGTTTTAACCCAAAGTGGCAACACATGGCTATCAAGTGGCCATCTTACATTAACACCCTATGTGAGCAACACTAAGTCTTCCAATAAAACCATGAGAATCTGACTTAAATGTCTTAAATAGGCATGAGACTTAAGGTTCTACTAGAATAACCACCCTCCAAACCCTATAGAATAACCCAAATAGACTTTAAGAGGTCGGTGTTATGAAATAATATAAAGTTGGTTGTGAAAGGCAAATGGTAGTGTTATGACATTTGATAATAAATTTGACATGTTATCAAGAATGAATTTATGTCAATGACACACCAAGTGGATGGGCTAATTTTAGGTTGACAGGACCTTATTGTATACATGTGTACAACCACAAAGGACATGTCTATAATGAACATGGTTTTGGAAATAGTACGATTGTATAAAAAAAGAGCTTGATTATGAAAAATGCTCATACCTAGTCTAGTGTAGCTATACACTAACTGGGGATAAGTATAGAAGTAAACCCTTATGTAAGGGGTAATGAGAAACACTGAGGATGCAGAAGTGTGAGGCTATAATACCATAACATAGGGGGATGTGGAAACATTGGAAAATAAAAAAAAAAACGTGAAGGCATTGGGTTAAACATTTGAGATGGACTTAAATTGCTTTTTATGAAATTGACGACAGGGTCATCAACTGTGTTTAAAAGTTAAGAAATAAAATAAGGTTTTATTTCTTGTTAACCTAGGGGTCAGTAATCAACATTAACTAAACCTCCAATATAAATTTTAGTTAAGTATCATTCTATTATTTATATAAGGTGACAAACTTTGGAGATGTACAAAGGTCTTCAAGTGACTTCATATTGCAAATGATGCCTTCGGCAGCTAAGTTTGCAACTTAATGAATAACAGTTATGAATAATTTCACGTAATGCAAAGGGGTAATGAAAATTATGTGAAATTTTGTGTTGCCTTCCACATAGAGTGAATGTTAGTTTTGGGGTTTTTTTATAACATTATCTAGTTTTGAAGTTAGTGTTATTCATCAATGAGAACGTTGACATTTTCAAGTAAAGAGTATTATAATTTTATTATGACATTTATTTTTACTTTAGAGTTAAGTTATTACTTAATAAATTATGTTAATAAACCTTAGATGTAGTGAGAAACAGTCCCACTTAATGCACTTAGGTGTTAAGGTAGTTTAGCTGGTTGTCCCTAAATACCTGAGAAACTCAAATGAAGGTATCAGTTACTTTAAAAAAATTCTTACCTTCGTTTTTTGTGTCTTAATTAGGTTATTCATTAGTTTCAGTGAATTTAACATGTCAAAATAGGTAAAAACACCCATAGAGTTAAATGTCAAATATAGGTAAAAAACACCCCTAGGGTTAAAGGGTTGTTAAGTTAAACTCACCAAAATAAATGCCACATGGCAATTCACTTAGCAATTTGATGTGGTTAATTTGAGATGTATAATTTTATATACAATTAATAAAATTTATATATAATTAACCATAGAATATTCTATTTATATGAATGAGTCTAGTGATTTTAAATCAACCGATTTTGTCAATCCTTGGCTACTAAATTTTGACCTAGTGCACAACGGTACTCAATGCCATATGTTGAAGCTACAGTCATTACTCTTGGAATAAAAGACATCAAGAACACTTTTAGTGACAATGATTGCCAACACATTAGCTACAAAGTACAAGGCTTTCATAACAACTAGTGTGACAATTGCTCAAAATTCCCGACTTATGTAGATCTCGAGCCATGAGGGAACATGTAGCACTAGTTCCACGAGGAGAGAGACTCGACATAGTACTACAAAGGAGCTATTGAAGTTCAACAAGGAACTTGCAAGGGAAACCGGCGTTTACATGTCGAAATCATACTTACCAGAAAACGTGTTTGATTTGTAAAATTGTTTGCAAACGAGCGTTCGCATTCCGTTTGCAGAAGGTTGCCAAGTTAAATAATATTCCAAGTTAAACCATAATTTTTACAATCTTTTACGTTTCTTCCGCGGGCGGGAGGCAATTGCTGATGCAATGGCACCAAGCCACTCTTCTGATCGTCCAGGGAAAAGGCGAAACTCCTTATGGGATCAATTCACTATCTGCGGTGCAGCTTACGAGCAAGGTCACGGACAAGGCCCCTGGACCTGCAAGTTCTGCAATCTGGTTCGCTAAAGAAATTGATTGCACATGTAGGGAGGGTCCCGAGGAAGAGATGAGGTTTGATGTGGGGTGCCCTTGAATGTGCTCAATGAGATGCGAACGAAGTTCTTCAGTGATTATCATCGCTATGAACCAACCAAAAAGATGGACCTGCTATCTGCATTGCAAATGCCCCAATGTGAACATCAACGGGAGATTTTCAAGACTCCTTTTCGGAATCGGCTTCTACTACCTGCCCACTGATGTGAGTCATGGAACATCTTCATTTACGTAGGGTAGTAATGCTCCAAGTCAACAATCCCGGCTGCAACAATGGATTTGCTGCTTCGAATGATAATAATGCAACAGATGCCCAGATAGGGCAAGCACTCTCTGGAGGACTTTCTAGCAGGCAACAATGAAGCAACATGTCATGTCTTATGAATTCTAGTGGGGGATGCAACTGGCCTGAGCATGGTTGCTGGTAGACAACAAAGTCTGCATACAACATGGCAAAACCGGAGCTACATATGCAGATGCTGATGTTCGTAGGTTCATCTACGGAACTGCACAAGCCTTCAATGTTGTAAACAACCCGTACTAGAAAGAGATGCTCAGTGCTGTGGGGAAAGTTGGTTCGGGCTACTTCTCAGTGTCTCCAAAGTATGAAGCGATCCAGGTGAAACATTTGAATGAGGAGTATGAAAGCTTGAACTCGAGGCTAGATGTTGTGCGTAGATTCAGCTGCACGATCGTCACTGATAGCTGGCAATGCTCAAGGAAATGAAGCATTGTGAACGTGATGGCGGTGAGCATTCATGGATCAGTGTTTTTGAAATTGTTTGATGTGTTGGAGGAGAAGAAAACCGATCTCTAGTTGTGGTCGAAGTTGAGTATTGTTCTCATGGAGGTTGGAGTTGAGAATGTGGTTCAAGTGATCACTGATAATGGCTCCAACTTTGTTCGCATGGGGATTTCATAAAGGAGAGTTTCCGATGATTGTTCACAGCAGATGTGTTTGCCACTACTTGAGCCTCCTCTTGAAGGATATTGCTAACCTTGATTGGGTTCAACCTTGTGTGAGCGGCTATGAGAAAATTGTCAGTTTCATGCTGAAGAAGCCAAGCCTAGTTACAGCATTCCAGAAAATTGCCCCTCGAGACCTCATCAAACCAGTGTCAACTAGATTTGTGTACAGCTTCATGGTGATGAGCTCCTTGACTGAACCAGACATGCTCAAAGCTTTGCAGCAGTTTGTGGTATCATATGTATGGTACCAAAACTGGGATAAGTTGAGCGAAGCTTCAGTAGTGAAAGTCCTGATTTAGAATGGCGGTTTTTGACATTGTTGTGCTGAGGTTTTGCTGGTGATGAAACCAATTTTGAAGGTTCTGAAGCTGGCAGATCGAGAAGGAGCAACCTCAGGGCTTCTGTTTGAGGAGATGGATCGAGCTCAAGAGGCTCTTCAGGTTTTGGTTGTGAACAAGATGGTTGTTGAAGAGAGGATCAATGCCATCAAGCATTTCATCTTTGAGTTGAGCACGGAAGAGCTTGACCCGGTGAATCTCCAACTGCAAAGCAAGAGCCAATGGAAAATGCTCCACTCTACACTCCAAAGTGCTGCTCATTGTTTGAATCCTCTCTGGTTAAGCTTGCCAGAAGATTTTGAGGCAAAGAGTGATCTTCACGATTACTTTGAGCTGGTGGTTGGAGCCGAAATTATGAGCTGCTTCAGAAGCTCACTTTCCAATATCGGAGTTTCAGGGAAGCTGCACCACAGGAGATGTCTCGTGCAATTGCCGAACATCAAAAAATGCGGCTCCATCCAGTGAGCTGGTGGATAGAGTATGGATCAGCATTGCCAGAACTTCAAGAGATCATTGTGCATGTTCTCAGCCAGACCATATCAGCTTTAGCCTCTGAGCAAAATTGGAACATTTGGAGCATCGTGCAAACAAAGAGGCAAGCTCGTTTGCTTGCGAAGACCATGGAGAAGCTCGTGTTCTACTATAGCAACTTGAAGCTGCTCAAGGAGATCGAAACACGTGAGATGAGGTTTCCGGAGGTGAATGCGGATGAAATAAAGGTTGAGCCTCAGTGGATCAGAATTCTTTTGATGCAGGAAACACTCGAGGAGATTGAAGCAGAGCTCCATGTTGAAATGGAGGAGGTTTGTGATGATGAGGCAGGGATGGGATCAAATGTTGATGATAAAGAAGAGAAAGTGTGATCACTACCATTTGTGTGTTTGAAATTTAAATTTCAAATTTTAATTTTTCAAATTTATTTCTTTTACATATATTTAAGGTTTCTTTAGGGTTTTTTTACATTTGAATTGTGCAAACCAGTATCTTGGTTCGTATCGAAAATTTCCACGTTTGAACACGTTTGTTCCATTTAGTTCTTTTTGTTCGGCCGTTTGCCGGTAAGTATGGTTGAAATCTTGGTTGAGAGTGTGTGCATCATCACTTTCAATACATTGTTGAAGCTTGAAGAAGACGTTGCAAGAATCAGCAGAGAAAGGACATTAGGAAGTTCTGTTGGCATGTAGCAAATGCCCATACACAAGGACAGTTTGAAGGTAAGGAGAAAATCTGGAACTTGCCATAAGATCTGGTTCAAGGCATTCAATTTCATGAGTTCAGAAGCAAATCTTACAAGTTGTGAAGCTTTAGGGAGGCAACATGTTGAACAATTTTCTTTATATCAACATAAACACACCTATTAAAAAACGAGCAATGATGAGGACGTTCAACTATTGAGTTGGGATAACAGCTAACATATTTGATAACATAGTAGTCATGTATTCTTAGAAGATGCAACAGTTATAGTTTGAACCAGGAATTGTACCTGTCCTGATAGCTAAAGACGAAAATGTCATCTAAAGAATGATCTGGGTAACTCCAAATGACACGTTATAATATAGTAGTCATGTATTCTTAGAAGATGCAACAGTTATAGTTTGAACCAGGAATTGTACCTGTCCTGATAGCTAAAGACGAAAATGTCATCTGGGTAACTCCAAATGACACGTTACTGGGATTTTGTGACAGGAAGGAGAAAGTCACCAGTGCAAAATGGCTTTGTTGTTGGGACAGGGACAACAGGCCTTGAGAACATAGCCAATGCCTTCCGAGGAGAATGTCATATGCTCAAGTCTTCATTCTGAACCCGTTGCACGAGAAGCTACCACAAATAATGTTGTCACTACTTGCAACAGGTTCACGAGTGAAGATGTCAGGCATCATTGAGAATTAGTCAGCAAATTGTAGCAGCAACGTCTTCAACAGATTCTTGGGCCAATCATTGGACACTCTTGTGATAGTGATTCAAGGTGTCGGCAATTGCAACTACAAAACATGTGTAGATGCTCAGCGGTCAGGTATGAAGTTCCATGGGCAGGTTGGATATTTCAGGCAAGATGATTGACCTAGGTGGACCTAAGTTGTTAATCTTCATGATCAAGAATGGAAAGAAGCTCATTAACCCCTTGATAAAGCAACGAAGCAATTGTACATTGCTGAGGAGTTTGTACACATCCATGATATATGGGGAGTATTCAAAAACTTTCACGGTATCATGGACTTGGAAGTTGCAGATGTCAAGCCAATTGATAAGCAAAACTGGAAAGCAGCACAATGGCTATGTTCGGCTTGGAAAAACAACATTTCATCGACTATATATACTCTAAATTATATATTTAACTTGATTCAACTTCAAATCTAATGAAATGCCATTTGATTAATTAATATAAGTTCATGTTTTTCAATTATCATACCTATATAGTTTGCTCCAGCTTTTGCTGCTGCAGTTGCATCTTTGGTGTAGTTATGTCACGAGGGGCACATACTCCAGACATGGTTTTGCTAAGCATATTTGTAATTTGAATTACAGTGTACACTATTGGACCTGTAAACATCACATTACAACACACATATCTGTTATGTCTATGTGTGTGTGTGTCTATATATATATATATATATATATATAATATATATAATATATATATATATATATATATATATATATATATATATATATATATATATATAGACATACATATCCGCTTGTGTGTATGTGTTTCAATAATTTTATAGTAATGGGTTACATACATATACAATAATAGATATACATAAGTTTTTATGTTGTCCACACTAAAACTACACGGCATACACAATAGTATGTACTATGTATATATATCTTATCTATTAGACTCGGAAACATCGAAACGCGCAAGTTACACAATAAATTATATGGAACATAAACCGGATTTGAGAGAGTAGCTATAAACCCTAATTCTCATTAAGTTTGAGAATAAATTTAAATTTAAAATAATACCCAAGGATCCCTAACATAGAACTAGGGTAAGTAATTAGTAATGGTTAAAACTCTAAACTGGACGACAGATAACATCGCCATAAACATAGCCACAGTTTCAAACACCCACCAGGTCTAGGCAAAAGCAGATCAGTCAACGAGCAAAAGGGAACGACGGAAATAAGCATTAAGTTACCCAGGGGGCAGTCTCAGAGTTTCCTGGTTATAACCTTCGTCTTATTGGAACCCACAATTCCTCCATTCTTGCCCTCTAGTGATATTAGACTTGGGGCTTAGAAGCTGATTAGTATCTTCCTGCATAACAAAAAGTCTAGCATACTTTTCGAGCCTGCTTGCATTCTGCTCAATCTTCCGGCAAGGTATGGCGTCTCAGATGGTGCACACAGTGACCTTCACTCCCATCTTTGATGACATTATCGGTCGCTGGAGCTCCTGTCCAAACTTTTGAACATTTAAAAAACTCGTTAGGGTTATTTTATAATACTTAAAAGATATGAAAAGGATAAATATAAATATATTTATTATTCATTATGAGTAGACTTATTGTAAGTAAAAACATTTGTTTTATTTAAGTAGATGCAATATAAAATTAAGGAATGTTTATGGTCGAATTGGAGGAGGCAGGCCACTCTCCCAGACCATCGTCTAGAGAAGGATAGAGGGACTAATAAGGACCAGCTTTATAAAAAGAAAATAGTAGTGGGTTGTTGCATGGATTGTCTTCGTTGCTCTGCAGGATCAGGTTGAGTAGCCGGGTTAGTTCTGCTTAACAAATTTACACATTCATCTTCTTGCGACTCCGGAGACACTTCAAATGCATCAAAGAATGACTTAATTCATCTGCTTGCGACGCCGAAGACGCTTTGCATGATGCACAGTTTTCCAGAGGCCCCTAAGGAACCAGTAGAGCATAACTAGGCAAAGTACTCCAATGCATGTCATTGACCAATTGAAGATCAATGTCATAGGCAAACTGAGAAACCAGCTGCTCCATATGCAACCAGGACGAACAGAATGGAAAACACCAAAGTTGAGGCTGCCAGTAATGACTTCCTAGTAACTCTCTGTATGTCTCCTCTTACTGCAATAAGCGCAGGGCAATGGCAAAGAAGAAACAAAAGCTGTTACATATAACGAAAACCTTGACTCCTGCAATCGTGATAACCATGTATTTGTACTTTCTTGATTTGTATATAACCTAGTGGTGGCTGCAGAAATCCTACATATGTGATGCTTACAATCAGAGCTGCAGTCACAATAATGGAGTTCAATGCGTCCGCAAACACCTGCCGCTCCCTACGAAGCATGTCAAGACTGCCTTTCACATCTTCCTGTCTGGCAAGCTCAATTGTCATTTCTTTTGATTGCGACCTGCATACTCATATGGGGTCCTGGCATATATATCTTGGACATGGCATGAAGCTCCTTGACCTTGCATAGTTCCTTTTCGTGGGAAAGCACTGCCCAGTGCAATGCTGTTCTGCCCTGATCACCTACTTCATTAACTAGCGTACACATGTTGTTTACCTTGTTGAAAAATCCAATATGCTAAAGGCTCAAAATCAAAACCTCCTGCTTTATATGCTTAACCAAATCTTCTAATTTTTCTCTACATTGATCCTCCTTCATCAGAGCAAGTGCATAATCAATGTTACCTCGAGACAGGGAAGTTTGCAAACTCTTTTGCCTTGTTGTCGTCCCAGCTGTTGTTTATAAACTCGTCAACCAGCCACATAACAAGCTCAACAGAATTCACATTCCCTTCTCTGCAGCCCAGCGGAGTAAACCAATCTTATGCTCCCTGCTATTTTTATCTGCACCTTGTGGGTTCACCATGCGACGTATGTTGTGCCTCTAGCCTAGTTTCTTGGGCATACCATATTTCAAACTTCGCTGCAGCTCCAGGTTCATTCCAAGGTCTCCATATCCAAACGACGTATTTGACTAGCACTGTTTGGGGAAAAGCTTATAACGATTTGATGCCACCCAAATAACAACCTTTGTCCAGTCATTTTGAAACTGGTTTTGTCCATGAAGAACATTTTAACACCATTAAAGACGATAACTACATCACACTTTGACAACAAACATCAAGTTTCATCGCAATTCAAGAACATGTAGGCATCTAAGAATATAATTTTACTTCCATCTTCAAGAACAAAGCAAAAACTACCCATTGCCTTGGACCCCGACACAAGTGTCGTCCCCTAAAACTACTCCTTTTGATCCCTTCACTGGCATATACTATTTAAACATGAACTTATTCATATTCATGAAATTGGTGCATCTGAAGTCCACGACCCATGGCTGTTCACTTCGTGGTGCCTCTACATTGTGACTCTCTTCTTCAACCTCCTTGCATGGTTCCTCTTGCGGCTCACTTAAGTTTGTTGTGGCAATGTTGTGACAATCTCGAGCCCAATGCCCAATTTCCCAACACAACTTGCATTGGTCATGATGGATGCCCTTTGCATCCCCTCTTCCCATGTTATGACCGCTTGCCGAGTTCAAGCAAGCAATGGCACAACCTCCACCACCATGGTTCCTTCGACCAGCTTGGTCTATAGGGCCTTGCACCACATTCCTGGTCCTTCGACCAGCCCTAGAAGCTGATTCCCTCAACTAGCTTGACTCCTGGGCATTGTGTTATGTCTTCATCCCTGGTGGCCTCCTTGTCATCCATTCCCTTCTGCCAAAGCTCTCTTTTGGCATACATGGTGTGATGAACTTATAAGTTTGAGCTATCTTTGCTCGTAGCATCACAATGTGATAATCTTCGCCACAACTCCATTAAAGGTTAAATTGCCCTCTTTCATCATCTCCTCTATACAACCATCCCACTCTCTCAGCAATGACTTGTAGATCTGAATCTTTTGCATCAAGTTAGGCACTTCATGCTCTTTTCTTGTTTAGCCAGATTTAAAGAGAGCTTGCTCAACATCTGAGTGTGTGCTTAGATATCTCCACTGTCCTCGTACATGCATGCCACAAGTTAAGAGAATCCGCATCACTTCCATATTGGAATGCTTATTGAGTCATTTCTAAAGCTTCACAACATCACTAATGTTGGCCTTGAGTAAAATTCTATGGCTCAAGAAGTTTCGAATTCAGCCAACAATGCGCTGGCTCTTATCTTCCAATCCCTCACAATCTCCTGGGGCTCAAGCCCATTACCAAGTCCCATGTGGCTTTGAATCGCTGCCTTCAAGATACTTCGTGATACTTCATGTGTGTCTTTATTAATTTCTTCCAGAGGTTAAAATCCTTTTCCACAAAGGGAAATGGACGAATGCCCATTTCTGTCATTCTACTTTCTAGATTACCTCGTTTGAACTTGCTCCCGTACCATGATAAAAAGAGTGGTGTTGTCCCAATTCAATTTTAGTTTTTTAATTAACTGAACAGCTTGCACTGTAACATGTGTGTCACTTGAATTACTCCAACATATTGGCATGCCGCCTTGCTTATTATCCTTCTTCAACTCGACTCCTTATTTAACAACCATTTCACGTTGGCAGCCTGTTCCTTGTCGTGACAAGCAGCATAATGAAGAGCAGTTAACCCTGCATTGCAGGTCTTATTCAGATCCATGCAATTTCTTCAGCCAATTCTAAAGCCTGCGTCCCGTCCCCCGTTCCCCCATCCCCCGCCCCCGCCCTAACCAATGGTTTGTTTGAATAGGGTAACTTAAAAGTTTTGCTATAAACCTGAACATGATCATTGGACACATATCACAAAAACATGAGATTATTTGGACACTCAGTTGAAAACATAGTTCATGAGAGGATGGAATAGCATTTTGGCAAATCCTATTATGTTTGAATAGTGAATAACGCAGTTATGTTTGGCACAACATTACCTCTTTTGACTCATCTTCTAAATCTTTAAGTGTTTCTAGTTCAACAACTTCCTCTTTTATCATGCCTTGAAATGACCCCAATTGTTGTGAGGGTGCCCAACATTCTTAATAAAATGATCAGGCTTGTTGCAATTATGACATTTTAGAACCCTACTACAAACTGTGAGGGAGCAGACTTGGAGCCGAGCCCTTGGCCTGCTGATGGTGGTAACACTAATTTTTTCAAGATTTGATGGGTTTTGATGTATCCGAAAACTTGGAACTGCCAACAAAGGGAATTGCACTTCAAATTGTTAGTGATTCATTCGGTCATCTATCAAACCTTCTGAACTCAGACTTTGAAGGAAAACTCTCAGTTTAGGTTTTGCTTCATCCCCTTTATTATATAAGTCTTTTAATGACATACATAAGTAACCTTTTGAGCTGCCTCTTAACATTCTCGATAAGCTTGTTGGCTTATACCTTAGGATCTCCTTTCGCGTCTTCTTATTCAAGCTGGTCATGAAGCAACTTTGAGCTTCATCATCACTCATGTTCGAGACCAAACGCTGTACATTTTCAAACCAATAAAACATGGTCCACTGAGTTTTTCCGAACTCCTTGTTTACATACTGCCAAATCAGCACGCAATCGCAACCCAAGGTCATCCAGCATATACTGCTTTTTGATCTCCCTTTTCATGTGTTTCCAGCTGTTTTGATATTCATGTTCACTTTTAACTATCCACCACCAGGTCTTAGCTTCTCCTTCGAGAAACTGCTTGGCACATGCAATCTTTTCTATCTTTCTCACGGAAGCAACCTCAAAATAACTTTCCATTCATATAACCAGTCATCCAGAATTTTATAGTCTTTCAAACATAAAAATTCTGAAGGCTTGGACTGGCTTGAATTACTAAGACCATTACCACCTTTATCTGTCGAAGAATTCAATGTCAGAGTTTTAACTCGAAGGGTTAACATGTGACAACACGTGGCTGCCAAGTGGCATTCCGGCGTTAATTTCTTGTGTGAGCAACACTAAGTCTTCCAAGATGACCTCAAGTGTCATAGTTTTTATTATGACTCGACCCTTTACTTTGGACGTTGACTGTTGTTACCTACTGTACTATGTTGATGGACCCTAGATGTAATAGAAAACATGCATGCTTAGTGCACTTGGGTATCTAGTGATGGTCCGGCTGGGTGTCATTAGTATTGCAGGAAACTTTAAGCGAAGCTAGAACTTACCTTCTAGAAATCCAACCCCAATTTTAACATCCCAGTTAGGTTGATTGGTTAATGTAGATGAGTTCGGCGTGTTTAGTAGGGTTAGGAATACCCCTAGGGTTGCCCTAACCCACGCCCTAAAACCCCCTTGGGTAGGGTTTTAGGGTTAGAGTTACACTAAGTTAAACACTCTCTCATTAACTTAATAAGGGGCTAGCTAATTTCTTGCCAACCCACTTACACATTTAGGAACAGAAAGGGGGGGGGGGCTCCATCACATAAATAAGGTAAAGTATGTAGGAGTGAGGGTTCATGGGTTCATAACTGAGCTCGTTCCTCTTTTCTGGTGCAAGCTCAGCTTGTGTCGTCAAGGCACAACCCTCTATTTGCCACCCTAACTTCAAGATGATAGGGTATGTCCCATCTTTGAAGTAGCTTACCCTTAACGTTGGCAAATCCATGCCTAGGAGGTCTTGTCAGATTGGCACGTTCCAAGAGGCAGAAGTAGAGGCTTGTCTCCAGCCTCCTCCTCCATGTCAAGTTAAGTGTAGCACTCATAGCCAAGCAAGGCACATCTATGTCCTTGTCCAATTGTGGTGTGGGATCTTGTTTGACAGGTTCACATTACCAGTTCCTAAGGGTTCACTGAGGGGTTTAGAGTTGGCATTTAGGAGCCACGTTTGTGGCACTTGGTGCAACTCTCGAATCTAAGGGCTATAGCATGATAGCCCACATTGTGAAAGGTAGTGTCACATGGAGATGTGACACTGGGCTAGAGGTCACACGATACAATGCCCGAGGCACGCCTTTTGGGTGTGTCATGGGTTGTTGCGGATACTTTAGCAAATAGACAGCTTGTGCTTGCACTAAGGTGCTAAGCCTTGAGCATCCACTCAAGGGAGGTTAGGTCTTGTAAACTAGGTGTGCTTTGGCACACTTGGCTAAAGGAGTGTTCTCTTTGGAATCCAGGGGTTGAACAACCTAAGCGTGTTAGCATGAGCCCTTTCGTGAGGCACTCGTAAGGTCATGTACTTAGGGTTAACCAAACCTAGCCTTAGGGAGTTTGCTTAGCAGAACACTCATGTCGCCTACGGTGCACACTCATGTCCTCACTAAGTATTAGCCCTAGGTCTAGGGTATGACTTAGCCACTCAAACCCTTAGGGTTAGTCGTGGTTCAAGGTACCCCTTGTCGCCCTAAAGGGGTTGTACTTCCGAATGAGGGTGATTCTTCAAAAGGTATGTGACGATGCCTTGGCTCTATCATGGGGGTATGTGTGAGACACATCTCTTTTGTGGGGTTAAAGCATGACTATGTTTAGGTCTACTGGGACAGGATCCTAAAAGTCTACTCGAGTTATCCTCTAAGGTTCAGGAGATGGTTATTCTAGGGACTTAAGATAAGACTCTAAGTCTTCTGCCTAATTGGGCCTTTGAGTCAGACTTTTAAGGTTATCTTGGAAGACTTAGCGTTGCTCACACAGGGTGATGACGCCAAATGGCCATTTAGCAGCCACGTGTTGGCCTTTCGGATTAAAACTCTGACACCAAGAGTCTAACTAGATGCCTAGTTAAATAAAAGACTCAGAGTCCTACCCTAAGTCCTCTAGAATGACCATCCCCCAAACCCTAGAGGATAACCCGAGTAGAATTTAGGATTCTTTCCTAGTAGACCTAGACATGCTCATGCCCTAACCCCACAAGAGAGATGTGTCTCACACATGCCCCCGTGATAGAGCTAAGGCATCGTCACTTACCCCTTGAGGAATCATCCTCATCCAAGAGCACAACCCCTTTAGGGCGACATGGGTACCCTGAACCACGACTAACCCCTAAGGGTTTGAGTGGTCAAGTTATACCCTAGACCTAGGGATAATACTTAGTGAGAACACAAGTGTGCACCGTAGGCAGACATGAGTGTTCTGCTAAGCAAACTCCCTAAGGCTAGGTTTGAATAACTCTAAGTACATGACCTTGCGAGTGCCCTCATAAAAGGCTCATGCTAATAAGCTTAGGTTATTCAACCCCTAGATTCCAAAGGAGAACACTCCCTAGCCAAGTGTGCCAAAGCACGCATAGTTATGAGACCTAACCTCCTTTGAGTAGATGCCAAGCACCGGAAAATGTAAAATAAACAAAGCAAAAAAACTATGCCTAATTTTATAAATACAAGGGTAGAAATTTTTTGACTAATATACTAGGGAAGTACTAAGGGTCCAAGAACAAAGGTTGTTTTAGGTTTGTAACATGTATAAAATTATGTTATAATTCGTTAAATACAGTGAAAAATATTTTATTTATTTTCTCATTTAGATTATGTTTTATTTCATTATGGCATATGTAGTTTAGTAAGTTATACTCTGTAACTAAACTAAGAATAGTTTTTTATTTTATAAATAAGGATAGAAAGAAAAGAATTATTTAGTTTAATATATCATAATAAAATATATTTTAGTTTTGAATTATATTAAGAACGCACACATGTATATTATATTATACACACACATACATCCTCCATGCAAACTTGACAATTATGACTTAACAAAAGATATTTTATTTTGAATTACATAATGTTTAACCTATATGGTATGTGTGTGAGAGAAACAAAAAAGGAGAAATGCATTATAAATTTTGCGATCGATTGAAATGGTGTGCCTATGAATGTTTAATTCCATATATGTGCATGTGTGTGCTTGTGGATGTGTATATGAGGTGCCCATGTTGGTTTTTTGTCTCTGAGTTTTATAATGTGGTTTAATGATTTAATATTTAATTGCAAAAATGCATCATATTTTTGTGTGTGGTTGGTTATATATACAAGCGTGTGTAGGTGATATATATATGTGTGTGTGTGTGTGTGTGTGTTTTATAATAAATATGAGGGATGTGTGCGTGCATGTGTATATGGCATATCTATACACAAAATCTCTCTCTCTCTCTCTATATATATATATGGGCTGGTTATATATGGTATAAACCACTTCTTCCATATTATAAACCTTCCTTATACATCCCCCAAATACCACATATGCTTCAATCGATGTACTGTTTGGGGGAGAGAGTTGCATTATATTGGGCCATTATCATTATTATATGCAAGTTGTAACTAAAATGGGCATGGCTATAGTCCCATTTCCTAATAATTAGCAATTTTAGCTATTTAATTAGCATTTTCTAATATTAAAGGAATATTCTTTAGAATATATGTTTGAAAAGAGAATATTCTTTAGAATATTCTATTTTGTATTCTACCCTTTAATAAATTATAGCATTCATTGAACAAAAATTAATAACATTATAAAAGTAGAATGTATTAAATTATATAATATATTGCCTAATATAACAATTAAGGAAGAGCATAAGAGGTACATTATATAAATATTGATGTTGTTATTAAAATATTAATATTTAAATATAACATTATTAATTAAAAATTTGTAGTAGTAATAATATATATAATCCTATAATAATATAGTCAATCTTCCATATCATTTTTTAAATTTATATAGTTAAGTATACAATTTGGTACTATTATTAAAGAGTTTATAATAATTATGAATATTAAATATATGATATTTTATAATTTTGTAATTGCTTTAAGCTTCAGAAAACATACATTCCCTTGCAGTTTTGTTAATCGTGACTTTATCAACGCTTCTTGACATCCACCCATATCGAATGGATTTAACATTTATAAAACATGCTGGGTCTTTTTGATTGGGAGACCATGTTTTCTCTAGGCATCCATTATATCTTTCGCTCTCCTTCTCGTGTCGCCTTTTTTGTGGTTTGAACCATGCAACCTTAACAATACTATTTTTTGTGATTACTTCAGGTGTGTCGATAATTTGACCCATCCAAATAGGCTGATTATATGACGCATCTGGAGTAATGAGAACCATCATTAGTTTTTGAAGATCCTTGCAGCAATCAAAGTATGCTTTAGGTTTTTGGTTCCTTTGTCCAACAAAGTGTGGGGTTTGCACTTCCACATCACTACTGGCTTCTATGTCGTCTATGCTCAGTGATGTCATTTCAATCTCCTCTCGCCACCTTGTTTTAGGCCAGAAAGGGTGTTGCAATTCTGTACTTGTGACAGTAGGCCCTTCCAACTCTCGAACAACAGTCTCCCAATAGTTGACCACATGCTTATATAGTTCTGAGTAACCAGTTGCCTTATCAGAATTCTTTGGCATCGATTTTTGAACCCATGCCACATATTTTTTGATGCCATCAATAATAACCTCTTGTTCCTTGAGCTGGGCACTCAATGGAATAGGGTCTGGTTGTCCTTCTGGGAGAAGTGGCTTTCCATCCTCTCCACTTTTGAAGAGCATTAAGCCCTCTTTCGGTAACCACTCCTGCTCTGATGGCCGTAACTTGTACTGCATAATAGGTATACCATCTCGTATGGAGAAAAAGAATTGTAGCGGCACAAGGTGACCAACTAAAGAATCACTCCCTTCTTTTATATACTCCTTGAGAAATTTTTTGAAGTCTGGCACCTCAGTCACAAGCAAAGCACAACTTTTTTTGGAGATGCAATTTTCAAAAAGATTCATCATATGCGGTAAGGTAAGTGCACTTGTCCTTTTTGTAGAGTTGGAGACCTTGCTGAAGAACGCATCAATATCTTCATGAGTGTGACCAACCATAAGGAAACTGAGCGTGATTGTTTCAAACACACCTTTGGCAACAAGCATTGACAAGTATGCTAGCACATATCTAGAAAATAAAAGTAAGTATGAGCTTGAGAAACCCTTAAGTAAAATGATTTACCTATTTTTGTTCTCGCCTGCACAATTATCCATCTGTAAAAGCAAATGACGAGGAAGCTTATTTGATGTTGAGGACACATGTACACTATTTGAGCTAGATCCCTCCACTGAACCTGAACTCTCAACAGGGCCATCTTTTTTTGTGCAGGTTGCTGACAATGCCTCTCATATTCCCAAGTAGCCTCAAGTGCAGACGTGTTCATGAGAGCATTATGTAAAGGTTGAAGGTGTTGTTTCTTCACTTTGAGATCACTGATAGGACTTGTCTGTGAGTGGGCTTCAAGGTTTCTGAAACACATGGCTAACGACCCAATAGTGAAATTGGAGTCGCTAGACCAATGTGGAAGTGAAAAGTGTCCATATGACTCACAACCGTGTCCATGTGTTAGCACACCTGTCAATGAAATCGGAAGTTTCATGACATTTCCAAGGCACTTTGGTGTTGCAAAGAGCTTTGGAATGCTGGTCTTTGAATGATCCATCTTGTCATGGATCAAGCACAGGTACTCTGATGGGCGTGACACAGAAAGCATGCGGTGTGCATAGTACTGAGACCGCAAGTTTGTTGTGCAATCATGTGGGCCTCCATCTTCCTTTGAATGGTAGTGATCTCCACCAAGGTTTTTGCACAAGCCTCTGCAGCCTTCAATGATGTACAAGTGTCACACTTAGAAAAGCTAGAGTGTTTTGCAATCTCCACATCCTTAAAATGAGTATTCCATATGTTGTTGAAGGTACCAGTGCAGATTGCTTGGAGCCCCATCAAACTGAGGCACTTGTTCACATGTTCACACAGTTTCAATTGAGTGTAGATTGAAGGTAAAACCTTGAGATTTTCCCTGACCCCTGCATTTGTGGTTCGGCATTTGTGAGGCATCCTGTCTGCATTTGCTTCCACAAAAGCCTTGAGTATCTCTATGGCTGCCATGATGTGAGAGCGGGTTTTGACCAAGCGAGTGTTCCCATGAACTGAGGTTCGCGCTCCATCTAGCCACTCATCCCTCCGACGGTAGAACGTGGTCTTTGGGATCCCGTATATACTGTACCAAGCTTTGAAGCAGATGGCCACCTTATTAAATACCATGGATGTACTCTGATAACCTGTGTCCGAGGCCATTCCATCAATACACCCAGTTAGTGCAGCATATACAAACTCATGCCTTTGCTTTTGGGTGAGCATACGAAAGACATGTCTACATTGGGTAATTTCATTCCGGTCTGCCATCTGACAACACTTCTTCTTGCAACAGTCAATCGTGGAAATGCTCGTAACACTTTCGGAAGATGTAGGATCCATCTTTACCCTCTTGCTGAAACTTGCAGGGGAAGATCTACAACCCATGAATCGCCTTTTTCTTACAATAGGACCAATGCAAGGAACCTCTTCAAATATGAGTTGTTCTTCCGGGTTGTTATTATTGAAATCCAACCCAGAATATGTTGAACCATCTTGCCGTCTTAATTCAGATGTTCGCCACCTCACGAGGGATCCAGGATACAATGTGCCATTAGGTGAAACCTCTGTCACAACTACACCCACGAAGTCGGACCCTAGTTTCTCTTCTGACACTGCTTCCATTGGATTTATAGCTGTGATGATGCCTCTTCCGACTTCAATCTCACGAAGAAAGAGAATCACCTCATCCATCACAGCAGGCAAGCCATCATCTGGTAAACTCGTGCTACTATTTGTTTGTGACTCTGCATATTCTGTGTCAGCCTTGACTTCATCCAAATTCCACAATACAGGAGAACCCTCCTCAAATTCCATTCCCAGAACCTCAACATGCTTGTAAATGGTGTTCACCCATACGTACACACAAGATCCTTGGGCAATATTGTGACATGATGCATTATTATCTCGAACTTCCACAGTTCCAGTGCCAACTATCTCGTTGTTCCGAAGAAGACATACTTTATCTCCAGTATTAAACATATTGTCCTGCACATAAATAATTGTATTATTTATGATATCTGTTTATGCAATATTTTAAGAAATCTGAATTACGGTTACTTAATAATATGCATATGCAATAATACATAATTATGTTTAGAGATAATATCTCATGTTTGATTAATACAACTGATGGGCGGGATTAATCCCGCCCACGAATCCCTCCGACGAGGAACGGTCGGCGGGATTAATCCCGCCGCCGACTCAACCCCTTCGGAGAGAGTCGGCGGGATTAATCCCGCCTTGGACTCCCTCCGACAAGGAAGAGCCGGCGGGATTAATCCCGCCGCCTCTTCCTCCTCGGGGGAGTCCGGCGGGATTAATCCCGCCGACTCTCCGACGAGGAAGAGTCGGCGGGATTAATCCCGCCGACTCCCTTCGGAGAGAGTCGGCGGGATTAATCCCGCCTTGGACTCCCTCCGACAAGGAAGAGCCGGCGGGATTAATCCCGCCGCCTCTTCCTCCTCGGGGGAGTCGGCGGGATTAATCCCGCCCTTCTCGACGGAGGAAGCGGCGGGATTAATCCCGCCGGCTCTTCCTTGTCGGAGGGAGTCCAAGGCGGGATTAATCCCGCCCACAATTCTTACGACGGGGAATGGGTGGCGGGATTAAACCCGCACATAACTCTCTCCAAAACTATGATTTCAAAGAGATCTCGGGATAAATCCTGTCCCCAAATCTTTAAAACAGGGAGTGGTGGCGAGATTAATCCCGCCACCCCTTCCCTGCCTCCTAAAATGGTTGGCGGGATTAATCCCGCCGACAACTCTTTCTAATAAATTCTGGTAACTCTTCATCAGTTGAGAAGGTTATCGACGGGATTAATCCCGCCACTCTTTTTCAGTGGCGGAGAAGCATTGCCCGAGAGATGGTGGCGGGATTAATCCCGCCACTCTTCGAAGAGGCGAAAAAGAAATGGCCGGATTAATCCCGCCGCCCCGGTTAACCTAGAATATTAAGTTAAAAGGATATTTAAACGGATAAATCCCTAACGGAATATATTATAATCCTAATGCATTCTAAACCCCTAAATTGTAATTTTAAGAGAGAATGTAAGAGAGTGAATCTTATAAGTATTTTTAAATTTGTTTATAATACTTACTTGTAAACAGCACTGAAGGCGCCGTGCTTTCCTATAAAGAATAGCACCCAATTTAATCTCGCTCCTGAGATGATCACTATGAAGAAAAAAGAAGATCTAAAGAGTGAAAAATACAGAAATGAAGAAACCCTTGCCGGAGAAAGAACCAGATCTGAATTTGAGTGGGAAATTAAATGCATTTTCAAATTTACATGTCAGACCGACAATACATATGTCAGAAATTCAAATTTTTTAAAAAGAACAGAAAATAAAATTTAAGATGAGTTGACACAAATATCCGACACTCTGACATATATACTCTCCAGTTCCAATGAGTATTTTAAAATTGCATTTAATGTTATTCAAGTGATTCAAGCTGTTTAATATTACGAAATTTTAGACTATATTCTACATTCTTAGTATTCAAGTATATTTATATTATATATATATATAAATATATACTTATACAATAAATAAATTGATATATTATTATGTATCATTTAAAATATATTCATAGTCTGTTTATTATTATTATTTTCTTAATTACTCGAGTATTTAGTTTTCATTTCCTAGTATCAATGGGATATTCTTTAATATTTTATTAATATTTGAAGAATATTCTAATATTAAACCTGATTATCATAATTAAATTAGTCTTGTTCTTAATTATTGCAGTAATTATTCTACATTTGTATATATTAATGGGATTTTCTCAATTAATTTGTTATTATTTCAAGAATATTCATGTGTTAAACCTTATTATCAATATTAAATTAATATATATTATTAACATATATACATATAATAATCATTATTATTATGTATAATTTAATATATATTATATTAATATCATTTCCTTAATTACTTGAGTAATTAATCTTCTTTATATTAATGGGATATTCTTTATTATTTTCTTATTATTCCAAGAATATTCCAATATTAAACATGATTATGATAATTAATTTAGTTAATTATTTGAGTACTTAATTTACATTTGTATATATTAATGGGATTTTCTCAATTAATTTCTTATTATTTCAAGAATATTTCAATGTTAAACCTTTTTATCAATATTAAATTAATATATATTATTAAAACTATATATGGCTATATATTAGATAAAATCATATATTATTATGTATAATTTAAAATATGTTCTAGTGTGTTTATTATATATTTTTTCTTAATTATTCGATGTTTGTTTTGCACACATATATAAACACAATCATAAATTTACACACGCATTACAAGAACTTACAAAAACACATATGCACACACATGCACAACCCTAAACCAAACTGAAGAAATATGTTGCTTCTTTATTGAAAACATCATGTTCAACGCATGTATGATATATGTACTCAATCTGTGTGTATGTAACACATTGAATTTACATGTGTAATATTTATATTAAGCTTGTTGGGAGCAAATAACCCTAAACCCTAAACCCTGTGTATACATGTGTGAAAAATAATTTTTCAACACTCTCTCTTCACACCATGCATGATCCATCCTAAACCCTAAACCCTAAACCCTAATATGTAACACAATGAATTTACTCATGTAATATGTATGTATGTCTGTGTGTATACACGTGTGTATGTATATATGTGTACTCTGTATGTATATATGTGTACTTTCTGTCTTCTCTCATACATACACACCATGCATGATCCATGTTAATATGTACTGTGTCTCTTCTCTCAAACATACACACCATGCATGATCTATAATATGTACTCGGTCTCTCTAATATTATGTACTAATATGTATGTATGTGTATACACACCATGCATGATCCATAATATGTACTGTCTCTCTTCTCTCATATACTATGTATGTATATCTGTGTATAATATGTGTAAGTATATGTGTACTAATATATGCAATGTGTACAAAAATAATTTTTCAACACTCTCTCTTCTCTCATACATACACACCATGCATGATCCATCCTAAATCCAAAACCCTAAACCCTAAACCCTAAACCCATGTAATATGTATGTATGTCTGTGTGTATACACGTGTGTATGTATATATTATGTGTATTAATATATGCAATGTGTATGTATGTATTGATACACATGAAACTTTAACACTCTCATGGACACACACATGTTAAATCCCTGCATGATTTATATTTTTGGGGTGTATGTGATACACCCACGCACACGCACGCGCTAATAATATAATGAAAGAATATTCGTTTAGGGCGAATCTATATTTTATTCTTTTTAGGGTTTAAGTATATTCTCAGAAGGAATATTCTATTAGGGTTAATATATATTTAATTCCTTTAGGGTTTAGGTATATTCTTAGGGTTTCAAGAGGCGGCGGCTGTGAAATCGGGCGGCTGTGCACACAGGTGAGATGTGTGTGTGTGTGTGTGTGTGTATGTATGTATGTATATATGTATAGGAGTGTGCGTATAAATTTATTTATTAGTTTTATCTCTCGCACACACACGCACACTCCTGTGTATGTATATGTGTGTGTGGGTGTGTGTTTGTTTATCTGTATGATTTTATTTGTTTCGCTCACACACGCATACACACGATATACATATACACATATATATATATACCTATATACATATACATACATATATTATGTGTACCAGTATCTATAAATTTTTTTTATTGATCTATCTCTCCCACACACACGCACACTGCTTTACACACACACACACACACACACACACATATATATATATATATATAATCAATGCATATTAACAAATAGTATACAACACTAGTTTATATATATGCTTATATATTCATATGGGTTATATATCTATATACACACATATATATATGTGTGTGTTTATCTGTATAATTTTATTTATTTATTAGTTTTATCTCTCGCACACACACGCACACTCCTGTGTATATATATGTGTGTGTGTGTGTTTGTTTATCTGTATGATTTTATTTGTTTCGCTCACACACGCATACACACAATATACATATACACATATATATATACCTATATACATATATACATACATATATTATGTGTACCAGTATCTATATAATTTTTTTTATTGATCTATCTCTCCCACACACACGCACACTGCTTTACATATATATATATATATATATATATATATATATATATATATATATATAATCAATGCATATTAACAAATAGTATACAACACTAGTTTATATATATGCTTATATATTCACAGACTCTCTCTCTTTCTCTATGGATTATATATCTATATACACACATATATATGTGTGTGTTTATCTGTATAATTTTATTTATTTATTAGTTTTATCTTTCGCACACACACGCACACTCCTGTGTATATATTTGTGTGTGTGTGTTTGTTTATCTGTATGATTTTATTTGTTTCGCTCACACGCATACACACGATATACATATACACACATATATATACCTATGTACACACATATATTATGTGTACCAGTACTGTATAATTTTATTTATTTATCTATCTCTTGCACACACACGTACACTCCTATACATACATACATACATACATACATATATATATATACACACACATATATATATGTGTGTGTTTTTATCTGTATAATTTTTTTATTTATTAATTTTATCTCTCGCACACACGCTAGCCCTCGAGCGGCAGGATTATCCCGCCGCTATAGGTTTATGGCCTCGGCGGCGGGATTAATCCCGCCGCTATATGGTTGGGCCCATGGCGGCGGGATTTAATCCCGCCGCCCAGGGAATTCACGCAGGACATGAACGGCGGGATTAATCCGGCCCCACGCTCATGCCCTTCGCGGAGGGCGGCGGGATTAATCCCGCCGCTCAGGCACTTCCGCAGGATATAAGCGGCGGGATTAATCCCGCCCCCACCCATCCCTGTTCAAAATGCCGCAGCCAATATATATGTGTGAGCGCATGATTTACGAGGGGCGGGGATTAGTCTCTCCGAACCTTCATTACCCGGTGGCGGATTAATCCCGCCACCTTCTTTTTTCCTCCATTGGTATGTTGAATCAATCCCGACTAACTCTGTCTGAGACGGAGAAGGTTTACAAAATACCAATGGAGGGAACTGAGAAGGGTGGTGGGATTAATTTCACCATCCCTTACATGGTGGGCGGGATTAATCCCGCCGCGTACGCATGCCCTGCGCGGAATCGGGCGGGATTTATCCCGCCGCCATTGGCCTGCCTGAAGGGCCTAGGCGGCGGGATTAATCCCGCAAGATTTCGCACAGGGCATTGGCGTTCGGCGGGATTAATCCCGCCGACTAAGGCCCGAGTGAAGGGCCTGGGAGGCGGGATTAATCCCGCCGCGACGCCAATGCCCTGCGCGAATCGGGCGGGATTTATCCCGCCGCCATTGGCCTGCCTGAAGTGCCTAGGCGGCGGGATTAATCCCGCCCGATTCCGCGCAGGGAATTGGCGTCCGGCGGGATTAATCCCGCCGCATAGGGACCGAGTGAAGGCCCTGGGCGGCGGGATTAATCCCGCCGAGTCTTCAATGCCTGTTGGAGGAATGAATCCCGCCACCCTTCCTTTTTTCTCCATTGGTGAGTCGGACCAATCCCAAACGTTTCTGTCTGAGACGTAGAAGGTTTTCAACATACCAATGGAGAGAATTGGGAAGGGTGGGGAAATTCATTTAACCATCCTTACATGGTGGGCGAGATTAATCCCCCCCTTTCTGGAGTCACTGAAGGGGTGTGAGAAATAAATCCTGCCCAGTTCTCTCTGAGACCGAGAAGGGTGGCAAGATTAATTCCGCACTCCCGTTCAAGGCCTCCAGAAAGGTGGCGAGATTAATCCCGCCCACTCTTTCAGGAGGCATTGAAGGGGTGGCGAGATTAATCCCGCCGCACCTTCCATGTGAATATATATGTGTATTAGTATATATAAGTTGCATATCTCATTTTATTTACTTTTATCATCTTATCATAATATTTCGAGTAAAAGCTAGGAATCTATGTAAAACTGTCCAGAGCTCACATTTGTGGTGGTTCTAAAACGAAATGTTATCTTTCTTTTGCACTAACACAAATGTGAGCTTCGGACAGTTAATTACGTCTACTTCTCTCTGTGTATTATTTTTGTATATTCGGGTTTATACAAGTGTGTGTGCGTTTTTATATAATTTATTTATAGTGTATTATTTTGCAGAAGGACGATTTGATCAAACAAGGAGATCGAGTCATTAGTATGGAGTCGTCGTCAAATTCTGGGTAAGAATTAAAATAAAATCTGTTATACTCGGATACTTGAACTAATCATTTTTGTATTCAGATGTGGAATTGAGGTGACATTAAAGACAAGAGCAGGAGAAGAGATGGGCAGGGGGATTCTGGAATCAACTTGGCCATATTTTAAGATAAATGGGAAGCGCATTGGAGCAACCATGGCTGCTGTCAAATTAACCTCTGTCACATCTCATGGACAAGCAAAACAATGGAAAGTAGATTCGCTAGTCAAGCACCCGAAAGCAGGCTGCGAACCCAGATTGGACGATGCTCGACAGATATGCCTTGTTCCATCCAATGTCACGTTCTCGGATCCAGAGGTCGTCAGTTACAACATTAATTTCGGGTGGTTTTGTCGACTTGTGGATAATGACGTTCACGTGTTCACTAATGATGTTGACCTTGGAGTTCTTCAACTCAACGAAAGCCCATCTATGGAGGGGATCCATCTGGATGTCTACTTCGAAAATCTTCAGACTCATCGAGTAGGTGTATTGTCAGGAGATATTGCTTCACAATACAGAAAATCAGCAAGTGGAGCAATCTTCCCTCTTCACATTGAAGAAGAACACAGCGACATCATAATGGAGATTGAGAGGGTGGCTCGGTCTCAGGTTCTCTACAGATCACGTTCAATTTGCTTAGGAGCTTTGGGAGCTGGAAGAGTGTACCGAGAACACTAGAACAGCTGCAGTCGGGGATCACACATGTTGATTCGGATCGCAAAAGAAAATCATCAATCGTTTTGTCAGCTGCACCTGTGGCATCTCATGCTGCAATAAGTCACAAGGAAATGATGTTGGATGATAAGATTTATCCTTGTAGGGTTAAATATTGCAGCGTCAACCCAAACTTCAATTACAGGCCACTCAACCAGGAACGTGTAGCTGAGCTCATGGAGAAGATGAAGGACGACAATTCTTATACCGTTCCACATAATGCTGTTTTGTGTCCATACTATGAAAGAAGGAAGGGCGCTGACAAAGTCTGGATCACAACACCAGAACAACTCATGAAGATTCAGACGGAGAATAAAAGATCTATCAAGTACTACATCATTAGTGGCCAGCACACAATAACGGCAGCCCAACGACTTCTCGATGAACACAACAAAGGAACGATGGCAACAAAACTTTCCGAGCATACCCGTGAGAAGCTGACAAAAAGATCGGCGTTTTTAGCTAAGCCGAATCTCACAATCGAGCAGTACCATAAGTTATCGGCGGAATGGGACGCTGCCGACACCAACCACTACAACAGCAAAATATGGGAGAAGTTTAAACACACGCGAGCCGTGTGGGAATCTCTTCAGCGACCACAAAGAGCTACCGCAGGGAATACACAATCTGCGGAATACCGGGTAAGCAAATTGTTTGGGCGGGATTTATCTCGCCGGTATATTAATCTGTCTTTTTCCTCAGAGAGTTGAAGAAATTGCAGCAGTTGATTTTGCCCAGGTGGGCGGGAAGGAAACATCTTTCTGATGATGTTGATTTCTTGCCCCGAAGATAGGATCTTTGCCAAATGGTTGGGGATTATGGAATCCTTTTCAAAAGGAACACTGAAGAAGAAGCAGACAAGTGAAGGGGAGCCCTCAGAAAAGTCTGCAAAGAAACCCAGTAAGACGCCGAAGGCTAAGTCTGTTCAATCTACAAAGGATGTAGACAACGATTTCAAGCTCACATGGTTGAAGCCTTTAAATGGAACAACGATGGAGGAGATGGAAGTCTTGGCTGATTTGGTGATCGATGGCAAACTACAAATTAATAACAGCAGCCCAACCTCTCCTTTTCATCTCAAGGCAATGGAGTTGAAGACGGTCAGGCATTTCAAGGAGTGGTTGGGAATACACTGCCACAAACTGGGTTGGACCTCGACTTCAACATATGAAGAGGTCAGCAAATATTTGCATGTGACGAACGATGATATGCTTGTCGAATGGGTGAACCAATCGGAAGATCTAGGCAAGAATCTATTGCACGCCAACGCCAAAAAGGAGAACATTGGGATGACGCCTTCTCTTATGGCAGTCCTTCAGCAGCGGAGAACCGAATTGAACCTTATAAAGGAGGATGCTACGAATCACGACAAGCCCTACAGATGTTTGTTGTTAGATTCGGAGACTTTATGGGGTAACATCACTGCTTGTAGGAAACCGTTTCAATTGTTCGTGATGGATCGGCGGGTGTCAAAAAATCTTTCGACAGATAGGGCACTAGAGGATCTGGTGGAGAAACTTAGCCGTGCAAGCATATACATAGAAGGTATTTATTATTGAATTCATGCTTGCGCTCTTCACTGATACCTACTTTTTCAGGTATTTATTTCTTGATTCTTGCTCATGTCACCGATACTTTTGCCTTCGCCTTCGCCAAGAAGAATAGACATCGTTGGACAGGATTTTATATGAACGATGCTAATCCCAAGTGCATTGATACGTTGTTCACTTGGTTGTTAGGAATGCGCCAAACAATTTCAAGCTTCCAAATGACTGGCCAGGCATCTGTTTGCACTCCAACGGCCCTGAACCTCCATCCGATACACCGATAGGTATGAGTGACGTATTCGGCAATGTACGTTATCCAAACATTACAAGTCAAGCGGCACGGAGCATCGTCAACTTGATAGGGGTCCTCACAGTGATGCGTGGGTTTTTGACTACTGCACTAGGGGGTCCGTCTTGAAGGAGTGTTACCTTCGGCATACATGTGTGTTTGCCGTTGAAAGGATAAGACCATGGTTGAGGACCTGAACAAGTGGATAGATTGGGTCTCAACTGAGTACCCCAACGAATCCATAAAGGCGTATTTGAGAAAGTTCCCTCCAGATAAGTGCGATAGCTCTGAAGGTGAATCTGGTTCAATCTCGGAGTCTGAGAACGAACTTCAATCAGATATTAGACCGGAAGTTATCTCGAGGAGTACAGAACATTCGCACACTCCAGGACCCATGGAAACATCAATAGAAGATGCAGAAGATCTTGAACCATCTCACAAGCGGCTTAGACCTTCTTCGCCTCACTCAGAAGGTAATAGCGAAGAAGAATTGATAATGAATTGATAGAGTGATGAATAGTTGTAAATGAGTGTAACATAAGGCATTTTTGTATATTTCTTTTATATTTGTACAGAAAATAAATTCTCAAGGATTAATGAAGCTTTTAGTTCAAACATGGGTCACACATTAACAAGGTAAATAATATACCTTGATAATTTTAAGGTCAGCTAATTATCATTTTGCAGATGTAATGAAATAATTGAGAACATGGATTTTCAGCATTGCCATGAGGTAAGAGAGGGGTTTGGCGACAATTTCTTGTGCCACATGTCAGAATGACAGAGTTCATGCAGGAAATGGATAATAATGCAGCTCAAAACATCGTTACCATGGGGGCCACTTCATCATCATTTTTATTGGCTTCATTCCGAAATCAATTTCTTCAGCGCATGCAATATCTGAATCTTGTAAGGATGATGTACAATTAAATGATGAAGGGATAGGCAACGAGATAGTGGCAACGGATAAATGTGAAAGGGAGCAAACAAGTGATTTGCAAAGTATTCAAGAGGCAACGCTATCTCATGTTACTCATGGCCATATTGTGTTGTTGGATGTCAATGGTGTTCTGCTTCATCGACAAAGGCCCAGGATAGAAAAAAGAAATCAAACAAGGAGATTTCATTCCTTGTCATGGTAAATTTCGATATGATATTATTTTTCGTCCAGGGTTGGATCGTCTCTTTCAAAAGCTTAAGGAGATGGGTGCGCTTGTGGGGATTTGGTCATGCATGCAGATTCATAACTTAACACCGCTGTTGAATTTACTTAAGAAACATTGTAGTGTTGCAGAAGAGGTGATTCGTAAAGATTGGATTTTTGACCAGCGAATGTGTCATAAACCTCTCGAATTTCACAATATAAGAAAGGAAAGCAAGCCATACTTCTTCAAGAATGAAAGAATAATTGGGACTCATGGGGAGATCAGTCGCTTAAGGATAACGAAGAATGCACATATCTTAGTAGTAGACGACTCTCCTCAGAAGGCTATGCTCAACCAAAACATTGCTTGTATTCATCCAATCACTTTCGATCCATATTCTGATACCGATATCATGGATGAGCTAGTGAACTACTTGGATACGTGCCTCAGAAAGAAGAATCTCGAAAATTTTTGTGAGCAGTATCCACCGTATCATACATTTCCTGAAGCTTTTCTTTCTCGTGATATTGAATTTTATAAAATGAAGGATAGCAACCGGGCGCTTTATAATATTATTCTTAAGGAACGTCAGTTTTTAGATGAGCCTTTATGCAGACCTTCTCTTATCACATCTTATGTATTAACAAGGATGGCAACTCCCAATTGCATTCGTGAGAGTGTTAAGTGGTGGCAACAACATCAAGATATTGACCAAAATGATTTGATTAATCCGGAGAGTGATGATTTAGACAAAATAAAAAGATTTCTTTGTATGATAGAAAGAAAGTATTTATAAAAAATTAACATGTTGATAAGAAAATGATTTCATTTGTAATTATGTTTGATAGTATTTCTTCATTATTGTAAACTATTTTTAGAATAATATGAATATTCTAAGATATTTTAGGAATATTCCTTACTAAGTAAGGTTATTGAAGGATTAATTAATTAATTAATTAATATTTAAGGCTTAATTAAATGATTAATTAATAATTAAAACTTAAGTATTAATTAGTAATTTATTTTATATTCCCATTTTCACGTATCATGCCCACTTTAGTTTACAACGTGCATTTTATTTATATATACATCTATATGCTATGAACCCTGCATGAATGTATTTGTAAGTATAGACCAAATCACGCACACGCACATCTTCATATGTAAAATAGTCCGGAATGCTGGCATATATATAATATATAATTTTGGCTTAAAAAATGCTACTTAGTACTCTATTATACTTATGCACTCATATTCCATACGCGCACGCGCGCGTGTGTAATGTGTCCTGTGTATATGTAGAATAAGTGTATTTATATAAATCACCTTATTTACCTTTACCTAACATAATTCCTCTGTATGATACTTAAAGCTGTGTGTCTCTCTCTCTCTATATATATACATATATATATATATAATATATATATATATATATACAGATATATAAATGTGTCCTGTATATATGCAGTATAAGTGTTGTTTAGTTAAAATCACCTTATTAACCCTTGCCTAAGCATAAATTACATCACGTATATGTATGTAAAGGGCACATGGGGTTGATTTACATACAGGTTTATAATATGGATTAAGTGGTTTATACCATATATCTACAAACGGATCATATTTCATGATTTTCTACGCATAAACACGTCCACATTTTCATACATAAAATTGAAGCTAACAGCATATTCATGTAATTCTGATAGCTAATTAAAAGGAGTAATCTAAGTCGCATACTTTAATCAATTTTACTTGGCTTATGTAATCCTAAACCCCTTCCACATGTATATGTGTGTGCACATGTCTAACACGTAGGAAGTTAGAAAATTTGTGACTATGTGCATGGACATGAGCATGTGTTAAAGGTAAACACGTTGTGTTATATATATTATATATAAAGCATGTGTGCATGCATAAATTCATCTCTCTTTGTCCCTCTCTACACACTCTTAATATATACATACATTATACGGTTATTGTTCTTCTAAAAAAAACTAACACATGTAATACACGTAAGTTAACCTAAATAAGGGATTCTAAAATATACTTTAGGGTTCTTATGTGAAGCGGCAGAGCGTGCTCCGCAGATCCGGTGGCATGGGTTTAGCTCTCCAAGATATGGGCTGTGCAATATCAACAGTGGCCACTACTAGATGTATGTATTTCAATATGGTGAGTGAATTCATGGATTATACATTACAGATTTCTATGTATATGTAGGTTGTAGCGTGTATGCTTTGAGGTGTATGTATATGTGTAGGATACTATGCTCTATAATAGATGCATGATTTAAATCCAGTAGGTCTTAACATGGAACTATTATACAACCGAAATTTGCATGGTGTATGGTTTTCCTGGTGGTATGTACATGGCCAACTGATGTACAAGAGGACATTTGAGTACTTGCCGTGAGACTGTGTTCTTATGGTACGTTTAGCATATATGTTTTTTTTTTTTATTTCCTGTTCTGTGTCTTCACAAGAGAATACAAAACTTGTTTAGTGAGATATTACTATGTACATTGCTGCATGCACATTTTGCTGTCCATAGATACACCTTGAGAGCAAGATGGTTGTCATATGCAAGATGTGTGCAAACTAACACGGAAAATAAAAATCAGGTTTATTCATGTTTTCATGTATACTCCAACATATCCTTAGTTAGCAATAAAATACATTCTCATATAGTTATTGTAGGGATTATTGTTCCTTGCTATATATATTATATGTAATACTATATAAAATTTACATATAATATATACATACTCATATAGTTATTGCAATAGTTATTGTAAGGATTAGAAAGATAAGTGAAAAAGTTTGGAAGAAAGAGACAAGTGAAAAATAAAGAGATTTAATGTTTATTATTTTTAATTTAATTAATGAAATTTAAAAAGTTTTTATTAAGTACAATTAAAATTAATAAACACACTTAAAATTAAATAAAATAAATTATATAAAAACAAATATAAATTATTATTGTATAAATAAGGGTAAAAACAAAATAATATTACAAGGTATATTATATTATACACAACTACAATGTAAAAAAACAAACTAATGTTCGATCCCTAGTATGTTAATTGTTTTTTACAAAAACAAAGGCTTGTTTTCTAGAGATGTTTTTTACTTTAAAAATGATAAAAACTAGGGGTTTACATTTTTCGGTGAAGGCTTAACACCCAAGTGCGCGCACAAACACACATGTTTGCTAGAGTATCCAACCCTTTGGTGAATAACCCATGACACAACCCCAAAGGGTGTGCCTCAGGCGTTGTATCGTGTGACGTTTAGCACAGTGTCACATCTTCATGCCTTCCACGATGTGGGCTATCATGCCATAGCCCTTAGATTCAAGAGTTGTACCAAGTGCCACAAACGTGGCTCCTAAATGCCAACTCCAGAACCCTTTAGTGAACTCTTAAGAACTGGGTAATGTGAACCTGTCAAATAAGAATGAATGTGCCTTGCTTGGCCACAAGTGCTACACCTAGCTTGACGTGGAAGAGGAGGTTGAGACAAGCCTCAACCTTTACCTTTTGGAATGTGCATTCCGATAAGACCTTCCATACATGGATTCACCAACGTTAAAGGTGAGCAACCCCGAAGATGGGACGTTATCCTTGTCATTTGGAAAGTTAGGGTGGCACAACAAAGGGTTGTACCTTAACGACACAATTGCACAAGTAGAAGAGCAACGAACTCAATCGTGAACCCAGGAGCTCTCCTACATGTACTACTTAATATATGTGACAGAGCCCGCCCCCTGTTTTCATGTTTATATAAGTGTGCTAGCACAGAATCTAATTCCCAGAGGGAATATACTTGGTGAGTTAATTAATGACCCATTAACTCTTAAACCCTAACATGAGGGGTTTAGAGGCGGTTCACATGTGCCCTCATCCTCAAGAATCTTTTTACCCTCACGAAGTCACATGTGATATTTTACCCTCACCCTCGTGAGGTCTCAAGGGCAAGATTCTAAATAAGCCTAGATTTAATTAAATTCCCTCACCCTCGAGGGTGAGAATATACTTTTTTCTTGTCATGTGTCTCATTATATAGGTTTAAATAAAAAATTTAAAATATATTAATATAAATAATAAAGATTTTTAATTTATTTTTTTTATTAACAATATATATTACAATTCTAATTTTTATTTATTTTATTTAAAAAAATAAAATTTATTAAATTTAAAGTAATAACACGAGGGTAAATAGGTCACTGTGACCCTCACCTCACCTTCACCCTCACGTGAGGGTGAGGGCACATGTGAACCGCCTCTTAGGGCGTGGGGTTAGGGAAACCCTAGGGTTAGGTCAACCCTAAGGATATCCGACATGCCGAACTCACCAAAACCACCCAAAAACCTAATTGGGACACGGAAAATTAGGGTAAGAGTTTTCTTAGATGGAAGTGTTAGCTTCGCCAAGAGTTTCTTATAATATCTAATGACACTTGGCTGGACCATCACTAGATATCCAAGTGCACTAAATGGGCCTGTTTTTCTACACCTAGAGCTTATTAACATAGTTCAGTAGGTAACAACAGTCAACGTCCAAAGTAAAGAGGAGTCATAGTAAAAACTATGACACACTCTCCGCCTTTGAAAATGTCAACGTCCTCGTTGACGTCTAACTCCAAGACTAAATAATGTTAAAGAAAATTAACCAAAACCAACATATCGCTCTATGCGGAGTTAGCCAAAAGTTCACATAATTTCATTACCATTTTTGCATTACTTGAAGCCAAGTACTTCAGAACCGTCATTTATTGAGTCGTAAACCCAGCTGCCGGAGGCACCACCTACGACATGAAGTCACTTAGAGGCCTTTTGTACGTTTGCAAAGTCTGTCACCCAACGCACATAACACAATGGTTAATTTCATTAGAGGCCTCTAGTTAGTGTTGTTGCTAGCCCCTTGGTTAACAAGAAATAAAGGCTTGCTTTATTCCTTAATATCAAATGCTGTTAATGACCTCTGTCATCTAGCACCCAACAAGTAGTTTGAGTTAACCTCAAATGCATGACCAAATGCCTTCGCGTTTCTTTAATTTTTCAATGGTTTCACATTTCCACATGTTACGGTATTATAGCCTCACACTTCTACATCCCTCGGTGTTTCTCATTACCCCTTTACATAAGGGTCTTATATTATACCTATCCCTTGTTAGTATATAGCTACGCTAGACTAGGTATGAGACTTTTTATCGGAATCAAGCTCTTTTCCGATATTAGAGTACTATCGGTGAAACCCTATTCTTTGTAAACATGTCAATTTGGCTAGAGGCAATCCCAGAGACACATAGTTGTACACATGTTTACGACAAGGTCCTGCCAATTTGAAATTAGCCCATCCACTTGATGTGCCATTGACATAACTTCATTCCCAATGGGAATCGGATTAAGTCAAATCCGCAACCAAGTGTGATAGCACTACCTTTTGTCTTTCACAATCAATTTTGTACTTTTTCATAACACCAACTAGTTCAAGAACCAGATAAGTTAACATACCTTTCTTTAAAAATCAATGTGGAAACCATTAAATTCAACTTATCTCTAGTGCCTCAATCGATGACCTTTTAAATAGTACATGTCTTAATTAACACTTTCATTGTACTCATTCCCCAAAGAGCACAACATACTAGATGCCATTCAATAATTTTTAACTCTTATTTCACTAAGTTCAAAATACTGAATTTTAAAACTTAGTTTCTATGATAAGAGTCTCTCTGAACTCGTAATACTACACGCCTTCGTAACATTATATTCATTTCCAGCTCTCAAACTTATGTAAATGTTTTTCAACACTATATCGAAGTATAGCATTTTCACTAAATCGAACAATTAGTGTTTTTTTTTTTTTTTTTTTTTTTTTTTTTTTTTTTTTTGATAAGCAACTTCAAACTAATTCTTAATCCATAAATAGTTACAATTTCGATATTGATACTTTTGAATGGATAACAATTATCTTAATGTTCAAATTATAAGTTTACCAACTAGTTGTTATTATTAGCGAATATAGCTTTATAATCATATCAATTTATTGTAATGCTACAACTATAATACAGACATGATCTTAGTTTACATGAAACAAACTTCAGTTTTGAGATGAAAATGATAATGTTACAACAATATTCTGAGGAACTGTTCAGAGACTAAGAGGAATCATGAATGAGTGTTTAGTTCATCTAACTGATTTAGTAAGATATTATTTTCCACACTAATATTATCATGACACCAAAGTGCTACAGTAACTTCATGTTTCAGTTATATCTTATATACTTCAATAGATCTCCCCAAACATGAATAAGATATCTAGTTCAGTACGTCGAACTAAGATATGTTATCCATTTAAACATTTAGTAATTCACAAAGCACCACATTACTCCTTAAGCAATGTTTTGAGGAATACTTCATTTCTCAATTAACTTAAAAACACATTTCAAGTTACAACACTAAAGGTACTGCCTTTATCAAAGTGTTAGACTCAGGTCCATTTGAGTCTTTATATTTTATGATTATGGCCACCTCATGTGATTATAACCAAGTTCCGATATTAAGCGCTCCAAACTCAATATTGAAGAGATATCGTATAATACTTTGACAAGTCATTTATAATCAATCTTGAAAAGATTGTCACAAATCCTTCTAAAGTCTAACGTATGAATATCTCAATGATGAGGTGATAAAAAACCTCATATTCTTGAACCGGATATTGGATCATATGTTAAGAACATCGTATTACAATCATTAAGAAGGAACACCAACCTCTTGAGCTAATCTCACCACTGGATCGTTCCTTGGGTTCATTAAGGTTTTATCTCAAGGTTTGATGGTGTTCCTTGAGTCTGGTTGAATATCATTACTATCAACCTTGAGACAAGAAAAGTTCTACTTTTCAATATTCTAAAGACTGAAGATACATACTTTATTTGTTCTTTAAGTGTCTACATTTGCGACCATGATGCAGAGTCAAGAAACCATCTATTGAATAACTATATTTGATTCTAAAATGAAATCGATATTGAAAACCAATACTAACTTTTAATTCTCATCGAATACCAACTCTCTGAGGAGGTACATGCACTTAAACCTCCAATGGAAATCCAATTGTTACTAGCTCATTGATAGTTCCTAACATAAGTTTTCAAACTTAGCAAGTTTTTTTACTTAGTCAATAACCAAAGTGGAGAATCTCAAATCATACTCTTTTTAATCAAGGAATCACTCTTATTATCCCCACATTGTAAACAATGTTACAAATTTTAAGATTAAAGAATTAACAATGAAAATGCACAAGTGTGCGCCGAACGTCTTCACCATTCATTACTTAGTAAACTGAAATGTAAACGTATGTTTCCAACATTACTCTTTTTGATAGATCATGCCATCTATCCAAAAGCTACATTGATAGGGATGCAACATTAAATTCATTTACTACCAAAATCTATTATTCTATCTCATTCTTATGATCCCACATGAGATAACTTCATAATCAAGTTAGTCGAGCTAGCTAACTTAAATACAAAGTGCGTGGTTACAACTAACTAAAGTTTCAGGTTGTACTTTGTTCAAATCAAGTGACTTGAACTTAGTAAACTATTCCACCTAATGTTACTTGTAGCCAACGTCATCAAAATATTGCAAACATCGGACAATACTTTGATTACGTTTGGTTTCGAACCAACTGCTTAACATATTCATCATATGTTAATATCTGATATTCTGTTTTATTATAAGTTTATCACCATAGTTTGCTTCTGGAGTTACACTCTCGAAAACATGCATTATAATGAGAGCTCATTCTACAACTTCTGTCAAAATGTAGTGTTCACTCTTATGTTTGAATATGCCTTTCTTCTAAAGTCAAAGACACACAATTGAACATAAGTCTTTCCTCATTTGAACACTATTACGAAACCCAATAATGAATCTTGACCTAAGCCAAAACTCAATGGACATTATTTGTTTTTAAATATGTGTTATCCCAAATTCAAACACCTTTAAAGAAAATTTTCAATAATTTGTATACTTAGGATATCACAAGCCCCACCTCACAAGACTTAGTTTGTAAGCCAAAACAAACTAACATGTCATGTCTTGTGGAAGTATATGGTAAAGTAACATGGCATATAACTTGGAAGTTGCCTTCCAAGTGCTACCTTTGACACTTGAGTCCATAACCCACACCCACTTATGAAGTAGGTGTTTTTTGAAGAGTTATATATCTCATGACAACTCTCTGCACAGAATTCAAACGTTGTTACCGAAAGTGATAAAGTACTTTAAGAATTTAGAACTAACTAAACCATTAACTAACACACCACACTTTAAGCAGTTCTTTTGACCGCAAAGAATACACTCCGATACCAATTGTTAGAGTTTTAATCCGAAGGGCTAACATGTGGTAACATGTGGCCGCCAAAGTGGCCTTTTGGTGTTAATTCCCTGTGTGAGCAACACTAAGTTTTCCAAGATGATCCCAAGAGTCTAACTCAAATGCCTAGTTAAATAGAAGACATAGAGTCCTACCCTAAGTCCTCTAAAATGACCATCCCCCAAACCCTAGAGAATAACCCGAGTAGACTTTAAGATCCTTTTTCTAGTAGACCTAAGACAGGCTCATGCCCTAAACCCACAAGAGAGATGTGTTTCACACATGCCCCTGTGACAGAGCTAAGGCATTGTCATTACCCCTTCAGGAATCACCCTCATTCAGGAGCACAACCCCTTTAGGGCGACAAGGGGTACCCTGAAGCACGACTAACCCTTGAGAGTTTGAGTGGTCAAGTTATACCCTAGACCTAGGGCTAGTACTTAATGAGGACAGGAATGTGCGCCATAGGCAGACATGATTGTTTTGCTAAGCAAACTCCCTAGGCTAGGTTTGAATAACCCTAAGTACATGACCTTGCGAGTGCCTCATAAAAGGGCTCATGCTAACAAGCTTAGGTTATTCAACCCCTGGATTCCAAAGGAGAACACTCCCCTAGCCAAGTGTGCCAAAGCACACATAGTTACGAGACTTAAGCTCCCTTGAGTAATGCCCAAGGCTTAACACCAAGTGCGAGCATAAACACGCATGTTTGCTAGAGTATCCAACCCTTGGTGACAAACCCATGACCAATCCCAAAGGGTGTGCCTCGGGCGTTGTATCGTGTGACATTAGCATAGTGTCACATCTCCATGTGACACTCCTTCCACGATGTGGGCTATCATGCCATAGCCCTTAGATTCAAGAGTTGCACCAAGTGCCACAAACGTGGCTCCTAAATGCCAACTCCAAAACCCCTTAGTGAACTCTTAGGAAACTGGTAATGTGAACCTGTCAAACAAGATCTTGAACAAAGACATGAATGTGCCTTGCTTGGCCATGAGTGCTACACCTAGCTTGATGTGGAGGAGGAGGCTGGAGACAAGCCTCAACCTCTGCCTCTTGGAACGTGCATTTCGACAAGACCTCCCAGGCATGGATTTGCCAACGTTAAGGGTGAGCACCCCAAAGGTGGGACGTACCCTTGTCATTTGGAAGTTAAGGTGACACAATAGAGAGTTGTACTTTAACGACACAAACTGAAGCTTGCAGGTAGAAGAGCAACGAACTCAATCGTGAACCCAAGAGCTCTCCTATATGTACTACTTAATAATATGTGATAGAGCCCCCCTCCCTGTTTTTCTGTTTACATAAGTGGGCTGACACGAAATCTCATTCCCAAAGGGAATATACTTGGTGAGTTAATTAATGACCCATTAACTCTTAAACCCTAACATGAGGGGTTTAGGGCGTGGGGTTAGGGCAACCCTAGGGTTAGATCAACCCTAAGGGTGTTTTTACCCATATCCAACATGCCGAACTCATCGGAACCACCCAAAACCTAACTGGGTCACGAAAAACCAGGGTAAGAATTTTCTTAGATGGAAGTGCTAACTTCACCCAAAGTTCTTGTAAATACTTAATGATACCCAGCCGGACCATCACAAGATATCCACATCCAAAGTAAAGAGGAGTCATAGGAAAAACTATGATATTCGATTTAGAGGAACCTAACTTTGGATCATGCTTCTTCTTCTTTCTTCGTGTGTTTGGTGTTGTGGAACATTTAGTAATGTGGTAACCGCTAAAATCCGATCAACAACATTAGCAATTCGATCGTTCAACCCTAAAATATCCCCTCAAAGTTCGTTTAGGGCATCCATCATTATTTCCCGCCAAACCAGGCTATTGCCTAACTCTAAAGGGTTGACCTAGATCAGCTTCATCCATCTCCTCATTTTGAGCCTCTATGACAGCCCTCTCTGCCTCAGGCTCTAGTTGCTGTCTCTTGCTCATTGCATTGAACCCTAATTTTAACACTTGGAGAATATACTTAGAATATTCCCAATATGAAGTTGAAAACACCATGCACATGTTGTACACCCACACGCATTAGCTTAAATCAGCATAAGACTTTAGACATAACCTCAATCTCACGCAAACTCACTGAGCAAGTGTTCTCCGAAGATTGATAACTCACAAGATCAAACTCTCTGTGCAAAATACAAACATGTTAACCAAAAGTAATAGAGTAGATCAAGAATTTAGAGTTATTTAAACATTGAAACACCTTATGACTAAGGCAGTCCTATTCACTGCAAAGACCTTGCTTGATACTAATTGTCAATGTTTTTACTTGGTGTCACAAAGGTACGCCAACCCTGAATCCCCTCTCTGGAAACCCCATGAAATCTGGTAAAGTAACCCATATTAGAAACCCAACCTTAGGAGCTTAAACCCCAGCTGACCAAGTCCACGAACAAAGCTCACCTTGTGAATTAGCATATGCAACTAGCCGAGCTATAGGTGTCGTTCCTAGCTTGGCATGGTTAAGGCAGCCGGAGCAAGGCCTTAACCATTAGTTTTGCGGAATGTGAACTCGAGCAATGCCTTTGACTTGTGAGCAGGTTTTTCAGACCAAGGAATTTGACTAACTCCTTGGAAGTGACATACCCAGTCACAAAGGTGACATTTGCCAATGATAAGGATAGTCTAACCCAAGTACCCCTGTCGTGTGGAAGTTAGGGTGGCACAATAAAGGGTTGTGCATTAACGACACAAGCTTAGCTTGCACCGATAGGAGGTTAACGAGTTCTCTTTTGAACCCAGGAAGCCTCACTACACTACTCTACCTTATTTATGTGACAAAGCGCCCCCCCCCCAATTTTCTTGAATGAGTAAGTGGGTTGGCACATAAATGCCAGCCCTCAATGAAATGAGATGCCTAAACCCTAACCCTAACCCTAACCCCTAAGGGGTGGGGTTAGGGCAACCCTAGGGTTAGATCAACCCTATGGGTCTCCCTAGTCCTTTTTTGACAAGTTATACTTTTTATGGAAAACCTAACGTCAAAATGGGGAGAGTTTTTTAGAAGGTAAGTTCTAGCTTTGTTAAGAGTTTCTTGCAAATACCTAATGACACCCAGTCGAACCATCACCAGATACCCAAGTGCACTTTGCGGGCCTATTTCCTACTACATCTAAGGTTTGTCACACAACTCAGTAGGTAAAAATAGTCAAACCTCAAAGTAAAGGGTTAAGTCATAGTAAAAACTATGACAAGCAATGTGTGAAAACAAGAGACAACTCGGGGGAGGTCGGGTGGTTTTGTGAGGGTTTTAGTTTGTACGTAGTGGTGCCTAACAAATTGGTATCAGAGCTAGATTTGAGATGGGTGATCAATGAGAAGGAGAGGATAATACCACATGTGTGGAGATGTGGGACACTGGAAGGTGAAATGTCCAAGGAGGAACAAGCTCAAGGACAAAAGTTTTAATGGCAATAAGGACAAGATGCCTAAGAAGCTCTAGGAGATGGAGCATGGAGAGAAGCACAAGGGAGACTTCTCTATACCATGAGGTAAATTTTTATTTGTTCTTGTTCAACAGGTAAACTACATGGCATGAGAGGAGCCACATACACATGCTATTATGGTGGAGGGACAACTTGGTGATCGTCTAGTGCAAATCCTCGTGGATAGCAAGAGTAGTGGTAACTTTATGTCAACAAAGTTAGTGCAGGAGTGCAGCTTGCCCACGAAGACTGTGCCTCAATACGAAATTGAGGGCTCAGCTACTATACACAAAGTTAGACTGCTTGTGTGGAGGAGTTACAACTAGAGGTTGGCAAAACCCAGCTGGTAAAGCTGCACAAAGACTGTGCCTCAATACGAGATTGAGGGCTCAACTGTCACATAGAGCTAAAGTGCTTGTGTGGTGGAGTTACAGTTGGAGGTTGGCAAAACCCAGTTGGTGGAGACTTTCTTTCTTGTGGAGCTGGAGCATGTGGATCTTAAGATCTAGTGGAGCACTAAGCACGTGAAGCTTGAGTACAATGAAGTGAAGTACACTTGGTTTGGAGCAAAGCTTGAGTTCTTCCACTGTCACCTCGAGCAAAGTTGCTATGCGAGTTGTTCTTGAGGAGTTTGTTGACGTCTTTCCTCCCAAGCTACCTCATGGCTTACCACTTGCAAGAGGTGTGGAGCATGAGATTGTGTTGAAACTTGGTATGAAAGCCATTTATTGTATGCCATTCTAATTGAGCCATGTCGAGGAGCAAGAGGTTAAAAGACAAGTGATGGAGCTATTGGAATATGGCTTCATACAACTGAGCAAGTCTCCATTTGGTGCACCAGTATTGCTTATTAGGAAGAAAAATGGCACCATGAGGATGTGCATAGACTACAAAGCTCTCAACAAGCAAACAATAAAGGACAGGATGCCCATGCCACGTGTGGATACTATCATGGATTATCTTGATGGAGCCAGAGTATTCACCAAGATAGATTTGCACAGTGGGTATCATCATATTGTTATGAAGGAGGTAGATATCTACAAAAAATACTTCAACACAACTTTGGGCATTTCGAGTTCACTATTATGTCATTTAGCTTAACAAATGCCCCAACCACATTTCACTCAGTTGATGACTGAAGTGTTTAGTGGTTAATTGCACGATTTTGTGGAGATCTTCTTTTGACGATATTCTTATTTACAATAAGAATATGAGGAGCATGTGGAGCATTCACAGAAAGTCCTTCAGTTGTTGCAGGAGAACAAGTTATACGGAAAGAAGAGCAAATGTGCACTTTGCTCAATGTGAAGTGGAGTATTTGGGTCACATTGTGACACCAAGTGGAGTGAAGACTAATCCACAAAGGTAGTAGTGGTGGAGCAATGGCCAGTTCCTAGCAATGTACAAGAGTTATGGAGTTTCTTGGGCATGGCTAGTTATTATCGACGATTTGTCAAAGACTATGCCAAGAAAGCTTCTCCATTAACTAGGTTGCTGATGAAGGACGTTCCCTTTGCATGGAGTGCTTTAGAAGAGGGCATTTTCCAAACTTTGAAACAAGCCTTGGTACGTGTACCAGTTTTATGTATTGTAGATCCCTTTAAGAACAGATACACCAAAGCTCATTGGATGGTTAAACTCATGGAGTTTGGTGAATTTCTTATTGAGCATCACGTGAGGAAGGCTAACGTGGTGGCAAATGCTTTGTCATGCATTAGGAGAGCCACAGTGGTTGGAGAATTCTAGACACACTTATGTAATGCAATAATAAGGACAGTCAGTGAGCTTAGCTAGGTAGTTCAACATGTTCAAGCCCAAGACGCTGAGGTGCAGGAGCTCAGATAACAACTAAAGGCACCATTCTCATTTTAGGATGGAGTTTTGTACTACAATAGTCGTGTGTATCTTTCCTGGTGGACCATTTGATCAACCAGGTATTATATTTCCATCATGATTGCCCGGAGGCTAGTCATTTTAGGGGGAGGAAAACATATTAGTTGATTAAGAGGAGGTTCTATTGGAAGAATATGAAAGCTGATATTATAGAGTACTATAGGACTTGTGACAAGTGTCAGCAAGTAAAGGTGCCCAAGGAGAAACTAGGTGGCCTATTAGTACCATTACCTATTCTAGACATGCGATGGGATAGTATCTCTATGGACTTTGTCACTCATTTTCCAAGGACACAGAGGCAGAATGAACATGTGTGGGTCATTATGGACAGGTTGACAAAGTTTGTCAATTTAGTTTTGTTAAGGAAGAATGTGAATGCATACGATGTATTTATAACATGTATTTCCTATCTATGGATTTCCAGATGACATTGTAAGTGATTAGAACTCCAAGTTCACTTTTAGCTTTTGGAGAGGCTTTTATAAGTGCATGGAAGTGAAGCTTAAGCTGTGTAGTGGAGATCATTCCGAAACAAATGGGCAAACAAAGGGTAAACCAAGTTCTAGAAGATATGTAAGGTGCACTATTAACTAAAAGAAAGGCCAGTGGGATAAGTATATTCCATTACTTGAATAACAGCTAGCATAGTGGGATTGGAATGAGTCCGTACTATGCTATGTTTGGACAACATCCCAAGATAGCTTTTGAGTTGGGGTTAGCAAGTAAGAAGACCCAGGGCAACATGGATGAGGAAGCTAAAGATCTGAGTGTTGACCTTGAGAACATTTAGAGCTTGTGCAAGAAGAACTTACAAGCAGGTATTTGCCACACATGTAAGGCATAACACTATTGTGGCTTTATGGAAGGGACACAATGATAAGTTGTCTCCTATGTACTCAAGTCCTTATGAGATTCTAGAGCATATTGGTAAGGTGGCATATCAACTACAACTGCCGGAAGGAGTAAGGGTGCACCCAGTGTTTCATGTTAGAGAGTATTCACAAGGAATGAGTCTTGAGTAGATTCTTTGTGGATGTACAAGGTTAATGATACAGGACCAATTGAGTAAGTTATATTGCCCTTAAGGACAAGGACTTGCTAATGGAGGGAGGATTGTTATTACCCATATAACAAATCAAAGAATATTCCCCATAATGATAAAAGCCAAAATATTCCTTAAAGGTTATACATAGATTTAGAAGAATCCAAAAAGAATATAGATCTAAGGTATAAAAAGGGAATTAAGAGAATTAAGGAAGAGACCCTAATATTGGAAGTCTTTTGGAGAGTAGCATGTGGAGACTAGAGATAACTCGGGGGAGGCCGGTGGTTTTGTGAGGGTCTCTAGTTTGTATGTAGTGGTGCCTAACAGCTGACTAGTTCCCAATATATACTTTGACTGCCATTTGATTAATTAATATAAGTTCACTAGTTCCCAATGATGCCTGACATGAACCTGTTGCAAGTGAGTTGTATTGCCAACATTATTTGTGGTAGCTTCTTATGCAACGGGTTCAGAATGAAGACTTGAGCATATAACATTCTCCTTAAGTCGTTGGTTATGTTCTCAAAGCCTATTGTCCTTGTCCCAACATGCACAACAAAGCCATCTATGCACTGATGACTTTCTTCTTTCCTGTCACAAAATCCTAGTAACATGTCATTTGGAGCTACCCACTTGATCATTCTTTAAATGATAATTTCGTCTTCAGCTATTAGGATAGGTATAGTTCCTGGTTCAAACTATAACTATTGCATCTTCTAAGAATACATGACTACTATGTTGTCAAATATGTCACAACTCAATACTTGAACGTCCTCATCATTGCTCATTTTGTCATAGATAGGCTTGGTGTGCCTATGTTGATATGAAGAAAATTGTTCAACTTGTTGCCTCCCCAAATCTTCACAACTTGTAAGATTTGCTTTATGGACTCATGAAATCAAATGCCTTGTTTCTTGCTTGAACTAGATCTTATAACAAGTTCCAAATTTTCTCCTTGCCTTCAAATTGTCCTTGTGTATGGGCATGTTAGAGTTTGTACTTGGTGCCACAAATGCAACTTGCCAAATGCCAACCCTAGAAACCCTCTCTGGAAACCTCACGAAATCAATAAAGTAACCCATGTTAGAAACATGTCTCTTAGGAACTTACACCTTCAATTGGCTAAGTCCATAGACAAGGCTCAAGTTTGGAAACTTTATGAAATTTAGTAAAGCAACCCATCCGTCTCTTAGGAACTCACACCCCAAGTTGGCCAAGTCCACGAACAAGGCTCACCTCATGAGTCAGGATGAGTGGGGCTAGATGAACTGCAAGTATCGTCCCTAGCTTGGCATGGATGAGGCAGCTTGAGCAATGTCTCAACCACTATTCTTGTAGAATGTGAACTCAAGTAATGCCTTTTAGACTTGCGAGTGATTTATCAGACAAGAGGAATTAACTAACTCCTTGGATGCGATGTACTCAATCACAAGGACATAATTTTGTCAACGTTAAAGGTAAGCTAATCCGAAAGTGAAACGTACCTCTATTGTTTGAATGTTGAGGTGGCACAACAAAGGGTTGTTTCTTAACAACACACAAGTTTTAGCTTGCACCAATAAGAGAATAACAATTTTTCTTTTGAACCCAAAAACTCTAACGACATATACATTACCTTATTTATGTGACAGAGACCCCCCCGCCCCTCTTTACTTACTTAGTACAATGATAATGAGAAGACCTAGCTTAACCCTAACCCTAACCCTAACCCCTAGGGGCATGAGGGGGTGTCGCTAACCATTTTTGACACGCCAAAGTCACCAAGAAACCTAATTGGGAACATTAAATCGGGGAGAGTTTTTTAGATGAAAGTGCTAGCTTAGAGTTTTTTACAAATACTTAACAATACACAATTGGACAATCACTAGATACCCAAATGCATTATGCAAGCCTGTTTCTTATACACCTAGGGTTCCACTCTTTTTGTCTTTGAAATGTCAACGTCCTCATTGATGGATAACTCTTAACTCCAAGACTAAATTAAGTTAGGAAAATTAACCAAAAATTAACATAATCACTCTATACAAGGTTAGCAAAAAGTTTACATAATCTACATTATCCCCTTGCATTACATGAAGCCAAGTACTTTAGAACCATTGTTCATTGAGTTACTAACTCAACTGCTAGAGGCACCATCTGTGACATGAAATCACATGAAGACTTTTGTAAGTATGCAAAGTCTGTCACCTGACACAGATAATAAATTAGTTAATTTCTTTAATTAATATTGGAGGCATATAGTTAATATTGTTTGTCGGTCCCTAAGTTAATAAGAAATAAAGTCCACTTTATTTCTCAATGCCATTACAATTGGCTTGAGACCTCACCTCAAACTCCTTCACCAACTCCATTATGTTTCATAAATTCTCCAATGGTTCCATATCGATTTGCACGCTGGATAACCCTTCCACTTAACAAGATATTCTAACTTACATTTTCACGATTCATAAACTTTCCTTATGCTCAATATGAATTTGACTTCGTACTTGTCACAACCTTTCCTCTCCTTTCCCTCTCCCCTTAAAGCCAACTAAACAAAGGGTCAATTGGTGTTTATGAAAGGGTCCCTAATCATGATGATTCAGATACGCTTGAGCCTTTTATCTACATATTCCATAATCTTTACCTAGGTAGTCAACCCACTAGATTAAAACTATGACACTCTCCACCCATTTGAGAAAGTGGATGCCCTCATCCACGGACTCAGGGGTTGCTACTATGCTTTCTTCCAAAAGATGCATCTTAGAGGTGTGAGTAAGGCGTTTCTACTCACATTTGGATTGCACCCAGCTCAGAGGCGATGCCTATATTGTGTGATCGCTTAGTTATACTCGCATCACATGTTACTCATTTGAGAAAGTGGATGCCCTCATCCATAGACTCAAGGGTTGTTACTATGTCTTCCTCTAGAAGGTGCATCTCATAGACATTTCTACTCATACTTGGCTCGCATCTAGCTCAAAGGCAATCCCCATATTGTGTGACTGCTTGGCTATACTTGCATCACATGTTACTCATTTGAGAAAGTGAATGCCCTCATCCATGGACTTAAAGGTTGTTACTATATCTTCCTTTAGAAGGTGGATGCCCTTATCCATAGACTCAAGGGTTGCTACTATGTCTTCCTCCAGAAGGTCCATCTTAGAGGCGTTTCTACTCACGCTTGACTCACACCCAGCTCAGAGCAATCCCCACATTGTGTGACTGCTTGGTTGTACTCACATCACATATTAATCAGGCCCCGTGTGACCGCTTGGTTGTATTTGCATCACATTTGAATTGGGCCCTCTGGACGCTTGGCTATCACATGTGATTGAGGGGTTTAGTGATTTTTCTGACATAAGTTTACCCTTTTTAACTCATTGTATAACTTAAATTTTAAACTCAATTGTGATACCTACTGCTATGAAGTTAACTAGGTCGAGGAATTTTCGATTCATTGATATTCAATCTGTTGCTACTCAACTAGCTTGTGGTAGCTTCTCAAAGTTATCAAGTGGACTACTTGATGTTCCAAGAGCATCTAAATGCTGGAAACCTTGAGAGGTCTGGGGTGCAAATTTTGTATGTTCTTCTTGTGTTACTGGTTTTTGTTGTTCATTCTAGTGCTGGTCCAGCTATTTTTGGTTGAGTGTCAAGATCAAGTGAAGAATAAATTGGAGGGAATGCGTAAGAAGAGAGGAAAAAGATTGTCGATTGCTCAAGGTTGATGCATCTGAGATGGATCCGACCCGTACTCAGCTGTCTAAGACAAACTAAAGGAGCAAGTTATACAATATATTGAAGCAAAGGGGCAAAAAAGGCAAAAGGGGCTAAGCCTCTAATAGACGTGAAGATTTGATATTACAAGGTGGAGTATCTTAAATCCTAAAATACATATCAAAGACACAACAAACAAGACACTTCCTTACATAAGCGCATATATGTGACAAGACGGACTCCAAATAAAATCTGCTAAGAGAAGTTAAAACTAGACGCCGTTGTTTCCCCTGATCGTCATCTTTAAAGTCATCAGACATGACATCAAACACAGGGGGATTACTTTATCAACCATAGGGCCTGTTCTTTGTAATCATAAATTTTAATTCTTAACGTAATCTTAAGTTGTAACTAAAATATAATTTCATTAGAAACTTTCAAATCACGAACATGCTCTAGTTTTTCTATTATATACAAATTTATACATATATCGTATCTTATTATTATATTTTCTTCTAAGATATTTTTTAAAGTGTTATCCAAGACTAGTTCTATCAAGATTGTGACGCTTAGTATTATAAGTTGTATATAGGAATTTATGTCAGCACTTTGTATCCACATATCGTCACAAAAGTCATTGTAGGCCCCAGTGTTAGAATAAGTGTGGATATAGATTATATGTATCCCCTTTCTTCATATATGATTTTCTTAAATATATATTTAATGTGTAGTTTTAATTTTATTAAAAATAAATTCATTTTAATTATAGTGCTATTAATAACATGAAAATGACATGCTTTCTGTATACACGTGGAGTGATACCTTGATTATTAATAAAAGAAAAAAATGCTAAGTCATGTTCTAAATATTCGATTTGGTACATTTCATTAAAATGTTGGAATACTGTAGAATATATTAATATAAACGCTGGAAAACGATGTTTATGACCATTTCAAATAAACAAGCGAAAATATTGTGAAGCGTTTAAAAAGACAGAATTGTCTGCATGATCACACGTTGTAGTTTTCTAGAACCATCGAGAACTTAAAACACTCCACGCAGTTGCTTTAGAACAAGAGTTTTATTTCAAATTTTCTGGATAGTGAGAGTATCCCAACATGGACGATGCTAACAAGAAAGAAGAAAGAGAGAATGAATTCCGGAGAATCCTTCAGCAAGATACAAAAGATGCAGACAAATTAAGCAGAGGCTGGCTGATGCAGGCTTCAATAGCACTACATTGGTGAAGTTGAGTATACAACTGCATTGCATTTAGCTAGTGAATATAGCAATCGAGTGCTAGTCCAAGTTCTCCTTGAATAGCACAGGAGAAAGCAGAGGAAGTAATTCTCCAAGGCGATAGCCGCGATCGAGACACAGCAATTCACATGGCTGCTCTTGGAGGGAACGTGCATATTATGGCAGATCTAATGGGAAAAGTAAACCAAAAACTCCGTGTTGATGAGATCTTGAACAACCGTGGAAGGACGCCACTTCACTTTGCCCTTTCACAAGGGAACGTGGACGTGGCTCGCTATCTGATTGCAGAGCATAAGGCTGAATTGGAGAAGGTTGACGCCAGTGGAGCCAATGGACTACATTTTGCTGCTAAGGGGGGGACGCAGGCTTTAGAATTGGCTGAAGAGAATCGCATGGATCTGAACAAGACCTGCAATGCAGGATTAACTGCTCTTCATTATGCTGCTTGTCACGACAAGGAACAGGCTGCCAACGTCAAATGGCTGTTAAATAAGGGAGTCGAATTGAAGAAGGATAATAAGCAAGGCGGCATGCCCATACACTGGGCTGCATGGCGTGGTAACAGAGAAGCAGTGAAAGCTCTTATCAAGGCACACGCGATCGGGGATTGCGGGTGTTTAACAACATGAAAGTAAGTGGAAAAGAAATACAAGGAACGTCATTCCTGGAGATTATTGAGCGCTATCATGGTCGTGAGCACGTACTTGCAGTGCTGGATGCTGTGAAAGAATCAAGACAAGCTCTTGGGACCAAAAGCTTTTCCTGAAACAGTGCTAGTCAAATACGTCGTGGCTATGGAGACCTTGGAATGAACATGGAGCTGCAGAAGTTTGAAGTATGGTATGCACAGGAAACTAAGTTACAGGCACAACATCCGTAGCATGGTGAACCCACTAGGTGCAGATAATAATAGCAGGGAGCATAAGATTGGTTTACTCAGCTGGGCTGCAGAGAAGGGGAATGCGAATTCTGTTGAGCTTGTTATGTGGCTGGTTGACGAGTTTATAAACAACAGCTGGGACGACAACAAGGCAAAAGAAATAGCGTCGGGTTTGCAAACTGCCCTGTCTCGAGGTAACATTGATTATGCACTTGCTCTGATGAAGGAGGATCAATGCAGAGACAAATTAGAAGATTTGGTTAAGCATATAGAGCAGGAGGTTTTGATCGGCAAGTTTGAGGGCAAGCCTTTAGCATATTGGATTTTTCAACAAGGTAAACAACACGTGTACGAGACTTTCTTCAAGGCATTGGACAGGAGCAGATGGGCCAGACTAGTTAATGAAGTAGGTGATCAGGGCAGAACAGCGTTGCACTGGGCAGTGCTTTCCAACGAAAAGGAGGTTGTTGTTGAACTATGCAAGGTCAAGGAGCTTCATGCCCACATCCAAGACACCACCCCATATGCCAGGACCCCATACGAGTATGCAAGGTCGAAATCAAAAGAAATGACAATTGAGCTTGCCAGGCAGGAAGATGTGAAAGGCAGTCTTGACATGATTCGTAGGGAGCGGCAAGTGTTTGTCGACGCATTGAACTCCATTATTGTACTGCAGCTCTGATTGTAAGCATCACATATGTAGGATTTCTGCAGCCACCACTAGGTTATAGTTACGACTACAAATCAGCAAAGTACAAATACATGGTTATCACAATTGGAGGAGTCAAGGTTTTCCTTCTATGTAACAGCTTTTCTTTCTTCTTTGCCATTGCCACTGCGCTTATTGCAGTAAGAGGCGTTTACCTGTATCCGAATTGGACATACAGAGAGTTACTCGGAGGTCATTACTGGTAGCCTCAACATTATTGGTGTTTTCCATTCTGTTTGTCCTGGTTGCATATGGAGCAGCTGGTTTCTCAGTGTTGCCTATGACATTGATATGCAACTTGCCAATGGTTGTGACGACATGCATTGGTGGAGTACTTTGCCTAGTTATGCTCTTCTGGTTCCTCAGGGGCCTCTGGAAAACTGTGCATCATGCAGTTGAAGCGTCTTCGGAGTCACAAGCAGAAAAAAGTGGAAATTTCTCAAGTTACCTCTGGAGAACTAGCCCGGCTGTTCAACCTGTTCATATACCTCCTGCAGAGAAACCAAGACAATCCATGCAACAACCCACTGCGATTTTCCCTTACAAAGCTGGTCCTTATTACTCTCTCTATCCTTCTCTAACGATGGTCTGGGAGACTGGCCTAGCTCCTCCAATTCAACCGGGAACCAGTTTTAAATTTATAATTGCATCTAATTCAATAGAATAAATGTTTCACTTATAATAAGTCTACTGCAAAGCTTTGTCTATAATAAATAATAAATAATAAATATTTGTTTTTTGTCTTATTTCATCAGCTAAACTTTATTCATAATGAATAATAAAGATGTTTGTTTTTTATATTTTTTCACTTGTTGTGCTTTTATGCATTATCAATTGATAATTAATATAAAAATAATCAGATAGAAATTTAGGTAAGTATGAGTTAGTTTAAGTCTATATGACTCAAGACAAAACATATAAATTTCACGACATAGAATTTGACCTATGTTAATCATAAACCCTTAAAATTTGTAACACGTAATGAAATTTATAATATTAATTCAGATAAGGTTTTAATTTTAAGACTAGTTATTGAATAGCATGAAAAAGTGTGTGAATCAGTATTAATTTTAGGGAAAATTACATTTATACCTTTGAAATTTATCTATATATATTCTTAATACCCTTGAAACTTTAAATTTAAAACTTAAAAATTAAAAAACATTTTTAAAAAATTAATAAAAATTTATAATTAATTTTTATTTTATTATATTTAAGTCAAAAATATATCCTATTAAACATATATCACAATATATAATTATTTTTTAAAAATATTCCATTTTTTACTATAACATTTTTTTGACATTTAACACTTAATAAAGTTCAATTATTTTATTTTGTGAAAGCTCGGAATATAGAAATGTGTATATTCATTAGTTCAGAAACCCTAACTTATATACAAGAGCGAGTGGTCTAGATTGAATCCAATCCGATGGTTATCAAAATCCATTACGCTAATAATAATATGTGCATATGCAGCCGTACACGTGGATCTTACATCATCCCCTCTTCTTGGAAGGATGTAAGTTGGTTAGGGTTCTCTTGTAGATGAGCCCGGATCTAAGGAACATCAGGAGGAGGCACTGGTGGATTTGTAGGTGACACAACTTGTTCCCGTTGCACAAAATGCTTCAACCGTTGCACATGTACAATCTCCAGAAGATCGCATTGAATGTCATGCCGAACCTCATAAACCTACGGCCCTACTTGCTGTAGCACTCGATGATGTAAGATCCACATGTACGGTTGCATGTGCACATATTATTATTAGCGTAGTGGATTTTGATAGCTATCAGATTGGATTCAATCTGGACCACTCACTCTGGTATATAAATTAGGGTTTCTGAACTAATGGATATACACATTTCTATATTCCGGCTCTCACATTGGTGGAGGTGAGGGGCACCTCTAATTGTCCCTACGGAGTGCTTAGATTTGTGTCTTTTTATCGATTTTCTTTGTCTTCTTAGATCTAGCTTTTCCATTGTCTAGATCTATTCCTTTCTTGTAGATTTTGTCTTTTCTTCGTCCATGGATCCACAACAAACAAATCCTTTGTTGTGGAGCAGTTACTCATGCAGTTGTTGGATGCCATGTGTATGCAATTGAACAATCACTCAACTGATGGCAGCATTCACAGCCTAGGGTACTCCTCCTGCTCATGTTGCAAACCCCCGCGTCTGACCGGATTTCTTTCGCGGAAGTCTTGGAGATGATGTGTACCATTGGTTTGACCACTTCACTGTGGTTGCCACATATCATTCGTGGGACGGTGCTCAGTGTTTGCGTGAGTTTTCTACTTGTCTTTAAGGGACGGCGTTGCAGTGGTACAATGGTATGACGTTGCAACTCGTGGAAATTGGAATATTTTTCTAAAGATCTTCAAACGTGCATTTGGGCATGCGGATGACTGTGACAATGCTTTTCAGCAGTTGCATTGTATTCGTCAGGAGCCATCTGAGTCAATGATGCAGTTTGGTGTTCGCTTTTAAATCCTTTTGCTATGTGCAAAACCTAACATGTCGGAACGCATCAAGTTAGGTATGTTGTGGCCAACACTTCCTCAAGACCTTGTGGGGCTTGTGCATGCACTAGCTCTAGTGACTCTTGACGATGCTTTGAGGTTGGCACAACGATATGAGTCGTCACCTCTTCACATGCTCTCTGTTCCACTTCATGTTGGGGATGGACCTGCTCCGATGGAGGTTGAGGCTGTTGCTGCTCGTGTACCAGCATAAGGTTGGGCCTGTGGACGAGGACTGACGTGTAGTTCATTGTTGGGTGTGATGAGGTTGGACACACGTATCGACGCTGTCAACAATTTCCCGATTGGTGTCCCTCATTTCCAGGGGAGGCCATGGCGTCAACAACGTTCGGTTGGTATTGCTACAGTGGAAGGTTGTGATGCGGTGGATCTTCCTAGAAATGACGAATCGCACGAGTAGAGGAGGTCCTCGTGCAATAAATTAGTGACCCCTCTGTCTTTCTTTCGGGAGTATCATCAAGGGGTTCACTTGGTACTAAATCATATGTTTTCACTTTTCAAGCTCGATTTAATAACACACCACGTCCTATTTTCCTTTCAGTGTTGGTGAATACAGGTTCGAGTTTGTCCTTTATTTCTCAATCTGTTGCTACACGTTGTAGCCTTCATTTGCAGTCTTTATTCTGTACGGCAATAAAACACTCATGCTTGTTCGCATGATGAAGTTAACATTGTTATTCGTGTGGATGATCGTGAGCTTGAGCTTTAATCTTTACGGGTGGTGCTGAGTCAAGCTTTTCACCTTATCCTTGGTATGGATTGGTTGACTCGCAATCATGCCAAATGTGACTTTGAAAAGTCTCCCCCTTTTGACTCTCCCTCGTCTTTCTTTTATTCCTTTTACTTCTATTCCACTTCATCCATCTGCTTCCACCTTTGCTTTCATCACTTTTGTCTCACCCCTATTTCCAACCATTTTCCCTTCATGCTTTCCTTTCCTTCTCTAGACCATCAGATGATCAACGTGCTGCAGTTGTTGATCAACTCAAGAAGAAGTATGCTATCTTTTCAACTTTGACTTGTCATCTGGGGCCAAGATTGCGACATACCACCCTATTCCAATGGAGATGCTAGGCCCAATCAAGGTACCTGTTTGGCATTGGTCACCAAAGGAGCTCAAGATCTTACGACGAATGTCAAAGAGATGTTGGAGAAGGGTGTTATCCGAAAATCTCAAGTCCTTGGGCGTGCGAACTCACCTTGTGACGAAGCCTGATGGGAGCATTCGATTCTGCATTGACTATCGCCCATTAAATGAGGTAACCGTCTCAATGTGTACCCACTTCCTCATACTGCAGACCTTTTGGATCGATTGGGGCGAGCCGTTGGTTCACCAAGTTAGATCTCGCATCTGGATATTGGCAAGTTCCGATGGCTGACATGGACATTCCAAGACTGCTTTTCGGACACCATTTGGCTGTACGAGTTTTTGGTGATGCCTTTCGGTTTGAGCAATGCTCCAGCAACTTTCCAGTGTATGATGGATGAGGTTCTTTGCGACATGCCGGAGGTGACTGCGATTTTCGATGATGTTTTGATCCATTCGGATGGAACGTGGGAGGAGCATGTCGGTGATGTACGTAAGGTTTTGGATCGGCTGCGGGAAGTTGGTTTGAAGTTGAAGCCATCTAAGTGTGTGTTTGGATCAAAGGACACCACTTATCTGGGTTATCGCATTTCACGTGAAGGTTTGCAAGTCGATCCTGACAAACTAGTTGCAGTTTTGAAGTTCCCTACGCCAAAGTGTGTGAATGATGTGCAACGCTTTCTTGGCAAGGTACAATATCTGGGTCGTTTTGTGGATCATCTTTCAGATCGTACTGCACCGTTGCGCGCGTTGTTGAAATCGTCAATGACTTCTTTTGTTTGGTCTAAGGATTGCAAGCAGGCATTTGCAGATCTCAAAGAGTTGTTGAACTCCTCCAGTTTTGGCGTACCCGGATTACACCCGTCCTTTCATCTTGCGTGTAGATGCTTCTGACATCGGCCTCGGGGGCGTATTGATGCAGGAGAGTACAAGTGTTCCTGGCCAACGACATCCCATTGCGTACATCAGCCGTACATTGCAGCCAGCAGAGGTGAATTACTCCACGACAAAAAAGGAGTGTCTAGCAGCAGTTTGGGGTTTTGAGAAGCTCCATGCCTACTTGCATGGTTCGCGGACGTTGTTGGAAGGCGATCATGCAGCAGTCACTTCGTTGTTGAAGCGAAGAATTTGATTGGTCGTACTGCTCGGTGGGCCTTGAAACTTCAAATTTACGACTTTGAAGTTGTTCATCGCCAGGAGTTCCATGGCTGATGCTGATGCTCTTTCTCGGGCTCCTCTTCCACCTTCTCTCTCTTCTGTTGCCCCAGAGGAACCAGTTGTTCCAGCTTCAGTGGACTTTTTGGACGAAGATTCCGTACCATCAGCAGTTGCTGTGCTTGACGTTCAGTGTCCGCAGAATGCAGAGTTAGATTTGCCGTCTTTGGATGAGGTTCGGGAAGCTCAAAAGGTTGAGCCGTGGATTCGAAGGCTTCGTGATGGGTTTGAGAATCCTGCATCACTTGCTGATGACTTGCCTTTCAGGCATTTACATTCAGTATCGCCTTCAGGATGACCTTCTTTATTTTGTGGGGACTGATCCAGATGATCCTTTGCGGTTGGTGGTGCCTTCAATCTTCATTCCACGCTTCCTCCATGCTTACCATGACTCTCCTATTCTTGGCGGGCACATGGGACATCGTCGGTGATGGAGAAGCTGCAGATCTTTCTATTGGCCGGAGTTGCGAGGAGATGTGATTCGTATGTGCGTAGCTGTGTGTGGTGCCAAGCTCGCAATACTCCCCATGTGCTTCGGAAGGACGGTTGGAGTCAATTGCAGTTTTCGTCCGTTTGAGTTGGTGGCATTTGATTTGATGGGACCTTTTCCGCGGTCAACTGCTGGTAACGAGTACGTTATTATTGCTTCTGATTACCTAACTCGTTGGGTAGAAGTTGGTGCTCTTGCTAGTGCGACTGCTTTTGTTGTTGTTAGTTTCTCTTAATCGGTCGTGTTTCAGCATTCTTGTCCGGAGCGAATTCTCTCGGATAATGGTCTGCATTTATGGCTGAGGCATTTCATGTTTTGACATCTCGATTAGGGATAGCCACACTTTCACAAGTGCTTATCATCCTCAGACAGATGGTTTAGTGGAACGGCTCGTCAGAACCTTCAAGGGGATGATCACAAAGTATGTGAACTTTCAACATTCGATTGGGATGGTTATCTACCGTCTCTCCGATATGCTTATGTCACTAGTTCAAAGTTCCATTGGTACTTCCCCATATAAGCTCTTGTATGGTCATGACCCGTGTTGCCAAGGAGTTGGGTTTGCCTTCTTGGTTACCGAGCTGCTGATGTAGGTCGTGGGATCGGTATTGACGAGCATTCTTCCATTGGTTCGTGCGGAGTCAACAGAACACTTGGGCTGCGTACAAGTAGGACAACAACAACGCTACAACTCGCATCATCGTCCTCCTGCGGAGTACAAGGTTGATGAACTGGTGTTGGTTCGTTTTCCCAAGCTTACGGTACGTGGTTTAGCTAAGAGTTTCCTTCCTCAGTGGAAAGGACCATATCGAGTGTTATGGCAAGTAAGGCCGCAGGTTTATGAGGTTCGGCACGACATTCAACCCAATCCTCTGGAGATTGTACATGTGCAATGTTGAAGCATTTTGTGCAACGAAACAAGTTGTGCCGCCTACAGATCCACCAGTGCCTCCTCCTGATGTTCCTCCAATCCGGGCCCATCTACAAGAAACCCTAACCAACTTACATCCTTCTGAGAGGAGGGGATGATGTAAGATCCACGTGTACGGCTGCATGTGCACATACTATTATTAGTGTAGTGGATTTTGATAACCGTTGGATTGGATTCAATCTGGACCACTCGCTCTTGTATATAAGTTAGGGTTTCTAAACTAATGGATATACACATTTTTATATTTCAAGCTCTCACAATTTGAAATATTATGAATTGAAAATATATGTTTAGCTAATATTGTTATTTTAAAAGTTAAAATATTACAATTCAAGTTTTTAAGGATATATGTGTAAATTTAAAACTTCTAAAAGGATATATATGTAAATATAAAACTTCTTAAAGGTATATATGTAAATATGATAAATTTCATGGGTATTAATGTAATTTTCCCTTAATTTTAAATTCACAATAATGAACAATATTGACTAACTGTTGACCAATTAGTAACCAACATTGTGATAGCTTAAAACCTCAAGTCGACTTGAGTTAAACCCAAGCCTTTTTAAAATTGTTAATCATATATGCACGTTGTAATTAATTGGACATGATATATGAAAATGAGAATATAAAATAAATTATTAATTATAAGTTTTAATTATTAATTAATTATTTAATAAGTATATAATTAAGTCTTAATTAATAATTAATTAATAAATTAATCCTTGATTAACCTTACTATATTCCTAAAATATCTTAGAATATTTATTATTCTTCAGTGTAAATTTTTTTTTACAATAAAAAATATTATCAACGTAATTATAAATGAAATCATTTCCTTATCAACTTATTAATCTATTGTACTTACTTTTTCTTTAACCATACAGAAGAATCTTCTCATTTTATATAAGTCATCACCCTTTGGATTAATTAAATCATTCTGGTCAATATCTTTATGTTGTTACCATCACTTAACACTCTCACAAATGCAGTCATTCTTGTTAATATATAATTTATAATAAGACCAAGAGTGCTTAAAGGTTTATCTAAAAAATGAAGTTTCTTGATAAAATATTGTAGAACACCCGATTGCTCTCCTTTAATTTGTAAAATTTAAAATCACGAAAAAGAAAAGTGTTAGGGTATGCTTTTATATGGTGAATATTATTTGAAAAAGTTTTTAAGATTCTTCTTTTTCCAAGTAGTTCACTAACTCATCCATGGTATTAATATTAGAATATGGGTCAAAAGTGATTGGATAGATACAAATGATGTTTTGATTGAGCATAACCTTTTAAGGAGAGTCATCTACTACTAAGATATGTGCATTCTTCATTATTCTTAACTAATTGATCTCTCAATGAAGCCCAATTATTTTTTCATTCTTGAAGAAGTATGGTTTGCTTTCTTTCTTACATTGTAGTACTCAAGAGGTTTATAACACATTTGATGGTTAAAAATCTAATCTTTATGAATCACTTCTTCTACAACACTATAATGCTTATTGAGCAAATTCAGCAATGGTGTCAGGTTGTGAAAATTGCATGCATGACCAAATCCCCGTAAGTGCATTCATCTCCTTGAGCTTTTGAAAAAAACAATCCAACCTGGACAAAAAATGATATCATATCAAAATTTACCATGACAACGAATGAAAATTCCCTATTTGATTTCTCTTTTGCTATCTTCAGGCCTTTGTTAATGAAGTAGAACGTCATTAACATCCATCAACACAATATGGCCATAGGTAACAAGGAACAACATTGCCTCTTAAATGGTTTGCAACTCACTTATTTGATCCTTTTCACATTCATTTTTTAATGCTATATTGTTACTGATCTCTTTATCATTTACTTGTACATCATCCTTACAAGATTCATATATTGTAAGAACTGGTTTAGGAACTTAAGGCGATAAAAATGGTAATGTAGAAATTAAAGGAGCTAAAGATGGTGGTTCAACAACCTCAACAATAAAGTCCTTTTCTAACTTGCCAAGACAAGTGGTCCCCATAGTGATGATGTTTTGGAATTGTATTGTTATACATTTTCTGCATGAACTCTGTCATTCTGACATGTGGCACAAGTAATTTTTTGCTATACCCTCTCTTACCTCATGCTACTATTGAAGATCCTTGTTCTGGACTGTTTTATTACATTTGTAAAATGATTGTGTTAGCCTATAATTACCAAGTTATATTATTCACCTTGTTAATGTGTGACCCATGTTTGAATTAAAAGCTTCATTAGTCATTAAGAATTTATTTTATATACAAATAGACACGAAATATACAAAAATGCCTTATGTTACACTTATTTACAACTATTTGTCACTCTAACAACTCATTAACAATTCATCTTTGTTGTTACCTTCTGAGCCAAGCGAAGAAGGTTTTAACCACTTGGAAGATTGTTCAACATCTTTCATTTCTTCAGTTGATGTTTCCTTGGTCAGTGGAGTAATTGAATGTTCTATGTTCCTTGAGATAACTTCTGATGTAATATTTGCTTCACGATTGTCCTCAAACTCAACATTAAATCGATTTCTCCTCATAGCTATTGCACTTCTCAGGAGGGAACTTTCCAAAATACTCCTATATGGGTTTGTTGGAGTAGTCAAATGAGAACCTCTCTATCCACTTGTTTAAGTCCTCAACCATGGTCTTATCCTTTTCAATGATAAACATACATGTATCCCAAAGGTAACACTCATTCTAGACAAAACCCTTAGTGCAATAGTCAAAAAACCTATGCATTATTGTGAGGACCTCTTATTAAGTTGACGATGCTGCATGCAGCCTGACTTGTAATGTTTTGGATAATGTACATTGCCAAATACATCCTTCTCAATATCGATGTATCGGATGGAGATTTAAGCCCGTTAGAGCGAAAACAAATGCATGGCCAATAATTTGAAAGTTTAAAATTGTTTTGCGCATTTCTAACAACTAAGTGAATAATCGTATCAATGCACTTAGGATCAGCATTGTTCATGTAAAATCCAGTCTAATGATGTTTATTCTTCTTGGCAAAGACAACATGACATGAGCAAAAATCAAGAAAAATACTTTGAAGATAAAGGTATCAGGTAAGTGTGCAAGAATTAATAATAATACCTTCTCTATACATGCTTGCACGGCTAAGCTTCTTCACCAAATCTTCTAGCACCTTTTCTAAAGAAGGATTTTTTGACACCCGCCAATCCATCATGAACATTTGAAATGATTTCCTGTATGCAGTGATGTTACCATAAATTCTTTGAATCCGACAGAAAACATCTGTAAGGCTTGTCATGATCCATAGCATCCTCTTTTATCAAGTTTAACTTGGTTCTCCACTACTAAAGACTGCCATAAAGAAGGCGTTATGGTGATGTTCTTTTTTGATATGAATAATAGATAATTAATGATCAATGAATTGTCAAAATTTAGTTCACTAAGCTACAATAATGATGATATATTGACCGTGGAGTTCTTCTTCAACTTAACAAAAGCCCATCTATGGAGGGGATCCAATTAGATGTCTACTTTAATTATGATAATCAGGTTTAATATTAGAATATTCTTGGAATAATAAGAAAATAATAAAGAATATCCCATTGATTCCGATAAATGTCTCATACTTAGTCTGGCGTAACTATATACTAACGAGAGATAGGTATAGTAGCAGACCCTTATGTCACCATATGTTGGAGCCGATGTCCAACCTAGTTTATGGCAGTGTGTTCCCAACCACTTCTTAAAGTGTCTAATCGTCTTCAACTTCATTGTCTTGAGATGAAAAGGAGAGGTGGGGTTGCTATTGTTAATCTATAGTTTGCCATTAGCCATCAAATCAACTAACACATCCATCTCCTTCATTATTGTTCCATTCAGAGGCTTCAACCATGTGAACTTGAAGTCGTTGTTTACATCTTTCACAGGCTGAACAGACTTAGCCTTGGGCATCTTACTGGGTTTCTTTGCATACTTTCTTGAGGGCTCCTCTTCACATGTCTACTTCTTCTTTAGTGTTCCTTTCGTAAAGGATTCCATGATTCCCACTCATTTGGTGAAGACCTTGTTCTCGGGGCCAAGAAATCAGCATCATCAAAGAAATATGTTTCCTTCCTGCCCACCTGGGCAAAATCAACTGCTGAAATTTCTTTGGCTCTCTGCACATGGATTAATTAGAATATTATTATTATGGCGAGATAAATCCCACCAAGAATTTTTCTTACCCGGTATTATGATGTAGTACTTTATTGTTTTTTTACACTCCATCTGGATTTTTGCGATTTGTTCTGGTGTTGTCACCCACACTACTATCTCAATCCATTTCTTTCTTTCATAGTATGGGCATAAAATAACATTATGTGGAACAGTGTATGAATTGTCGTCCTTCATCTTCTTCATAAGCTCAGCTACATGTTCATGGTTGAGTGGCCTATAGTTGAAGTTGGAGTTAACATTGCAATACTTAACTCTACATTCATAAATCATGTCATCCAACATCAACATCATTTCCTTGTGGCTTATTGCAGCATGGAATGTCACTAGTGCAACTGACAAAACAATATAAGATTTTTTTGATGATCAGAATTAAGATGTGTGAGCTCCGATTGTGTTCTTGGCACATTCTTCTCCAGCCTCTGAAGATTCCCAAGCAAATTGATCAGTTAAGAACTTGGGACAGAGGTACCTTCTCAATCTCGCTAATAATGTCGCTGTGTTCTTCTTCAATAATAGTTAGGACAATTGCTTCATTCATGAATCTTTTGTATTGTAAAAAAATATATCTATTGTGAATACACCTACTCAATTTATATTTAGATCCTTAAAGAAGACATCTAACCACTGTCATGACCCAATACAGAATACAAAATACGACCTATAGGATACAAGATACAGGATACGGGATACAGGATATCCTATAAGATATACCTATAGGATACAAGATACAGGATATGCCTATAAGATATACCTATAGGATACAAGATACAGGATACGGGATACAGGATATGCCTATAAGATATACCTTATAGGATACAAGATACAGGATACGGGATACAGGATATGCCTATAAGATATACCTACAGGATATACCTACATGATATACTAACAGGATATGCCTACAGGATATGCTTACAGGATATACCTATAAGATAAGGGATATTATTTTTAGTTCATGCCTAGATTAACTCCTAGAGTATTATTTTAACTTATGCCTAGATTAGCTCTTGTAGTTGTGAATATAAAACTCCGACCTAATTATTGTACAATCAGTTATTATCAACACCAGTCATTTTATAATCATTCTTGTCTTGTTCTTATCTTGTTCCTTGCCTCCTATTCTCGCCTTGTTCCTAGTTTCTTATCATGTTCTTAAGTCAAGCTTCCTTGCTCTTGAATCGTGGCTTGACAGACGGATCCCCTTCATAGATGGGCTTTTGTTTAATTGAAGAAAAACTTCACGATTGACATCATTAATGAAAATGTGAATGTTGTAATCAACAAGCCGACATAACCACCCAAGGTTTGAGTCGTATTTGGCCTTCTCCAGATCTAAGAACGTATATTAGATGAAACGAGATATATATTTTAAGCATTGGTTTGCAGCCTGCCCTCGGTGCTTGATTATTGAATCTACTTTCAATTGCTTTGTTTATCCACGTGATGTGACAGAAATTAATTGACAGCAACCATGGTTAATCCAATATGATTTTCATTTATTTTGAAATATGGCCAAGTCAATTCCAGAATCCCCTTGTTCATCTCATCTTCTTCTCTCTTGTTTTTAATATTATCTCAATGCCACATCTAAATACAAAAATCATAAGTTCTCAATGTCTGAGTATATCAGATTTTGTTTTAATTCTTACCTAAAATCTAAAGATGACTCCATACTAATGATTGAATCACTTTGTTTAATCAAGCCGCCTTTTTGCACAATATTACACTATGAATACAATTTTATAAAAATACAACACACACTTATATAAACCCGAATATATAAATACACACTATTAAAACTTTATAGGGTCTATAAATATTTTTTCTCTGAAGTGGTTAGACTAATTAAATGGCAGGATTAATCTTGCCAGACCCAATTAGAAGAGTAATCATCTTGGCGGGATTAATCTTGCCAAGCCCAAAAAGAGAAGGAATTATAATATTACAAAATAACATGTACATATAAGTAAAGGTGTGGTATTAGAAAGACTTATAAATACTAATACATTGGTACAATTCACATGTACCCTTCGTCATCTCAAAGAGAAGTGGGCGGGATTAAGTGTCCAAAGCTCACATTTGTAATAGTGCAAAAAACGCACTTTATTCGGTTTTAACACTATTACAAATGTGAACTTTAGACAGTTTACAGGGTTTATTGGCTTTCACTCAAAATATTATAATAAGATTATAAAAGTAAATAAAAGAAGATAAAAAAACTTATATATACTTTCACATACAAGGTGGTGGGATTAATTTTCCCCACTATTCTAGGAGGTAAGGAAGGGGTGGTGGGATTAATCCTGCCACTGCTTGCCTGCCTTTTAAAATTTGTGGTGTGAAAGAGATATATAAAAATTATAATATACAGATACACACATGTATATAATATATATATATATACATACATGTGTGTGTGATAAATGAATTATAATATACAAATACACATGTACATATAAATACAAGTGTGTGTGAGAGAGAGATAAAGAACTTATATATACTTATACACATGTATATTCACATACAGGACCCTTTTCCGTCTCGGAGAGAAGTTGTGGTGGCGGGATTAATCCCGCCACCCCTTCCCTGCCTCCTAGAATGGTGGGCAAGATTAATCTTGCCAACCTGAATGCGTGTGTGTGAAAGCAAGAGATAAAGGAATTATAATGTATAAATACACATGCACATATAAATACATGTGTGAGTGAGAAGAAAATAAAGAACTTATATATACTAATATGCAAGAACATTCACATATAGTGTGGCATGATTAATCTTGCCACCCTTCTCCATCTCAGAGAGTGGTGGGAAGAGGTGGCAGGATTAATCCTGTCACAATTCTTCATCTCAGAGATTGTGGGCGAGATTAATCATGCTCATCATTCTAGGCGGTAGGGAAGGTGGCAGGACCACCCTTCTCTGTCTCAGAGAGTGGTGGGCGGGATTAATCCTGCTCACTAGGCAAGAACAGGGTGGCAAGATTAATCCCGTCACCCTTCTTCTTCTTAGAGAGTTATGGGTGGGATTAATCTTGCCACTCTTTTTTGTTTTAAATAATGGTGAGTGAGATTAATCTCGCCACCCTTCTTCTTCTTAGAGAGTTATGGGTGGGATTAATCCCTCCCATCATTCTAGGAGGTGAGGAAGGGGTGGTGGGATTAATCCCGCCACCACTTCCCTGCCTCAAGCATGTGTGTGTGACAAAAAGAAAAATATAAAGAACTTATAAAATATAGATAAACACATACATATACATACAGTTGTGTGTGTGTAAGAGAGAGAAAGGAATTACATATATAAAATATACACATACATATACACTCAAGAGTGTGTGTTTGAGAGAGAGATATCAAGTAATTACATATATACAAATACACAGGTACATACATATATAGTTGTGTGTGTATGTAAAAATAAATAAATAAATTATATTATAGAAATACAACATATATATATATATAGGTTGTGTTGTGTGTCTGTGCGAGAGATACATAAATAAATTAAATTATACAGATAGTATACAAATATGCACACACATACACACATCAATGAGTGGATTATGATATAAATAATTTTTAGGGGTCTAGCATCTAGCTTTGTGTTTAGGGTTTAGGGTTTAAATCCAAGCCAAACATTTATCATTACACTCACTATACACTGGGGCTTACATATATATACATGAAATATTTAAAGACTTCCACATGCACACAACACATGCGTTAAAAACATCCCATTAGTACGCATTAAATGCACCCATAGAGACACATATGACACATATACACACTCCGATAAGTGGATCACAATATAAATAATGTTTAAGGGAGCTTTATGTTTAGTGTTTAAGGTTTAAATCCCAAATGCATGTATGATCCATATGTATTGTGTGTACATAACCTAATAGACCCATCATGTTAAACGCATGCATGATACATATGTACTATGTGTAGTGTATGTAACACATTCACACATGTAATAAGTATGTATGTCTGTGTGTATGCATCTATGTATGTACATATGTGTACTAATGTATGTAATGTATAAACATTAATTTTCAACACTCTCTCTCTCACACATACACACCATGCACGATCCATATGTACCAACGTGACACATTCACATATATACTATGTGTTATTTATGTATTATGTGTATGTGAAAACTTAACACACTCACAAACACACATATATTATTTATGTGTATGTGATACACCCACAACCTACACACACAAACACAATAAAATTATTGATAATAACAAAAGAATATTTGTTTAGGGTTTATATATACATTATTGATTCAAGAGGTTTAGGGTATATTCTTAGGGTTTCAAGATAGGAGAGAGGTGGCAAAAGATTTGAGAGCAGTGGCAACACAAATTCATAAATTCACTCTCACAAGAAAGCAAGAAGGCACAATGATGAAAATAGGGTTTAAAGGTGGCGGTGCAGCAAGATTAAATCTCTCTATCACACGCACACTCCATATACAGTATCTGTATATTATAATTTACTTATCTATTTCTTGCACACACATACCTATATATATGTGTGTGTGTGTATAATATAATTTATTTATTTATTTCTTACACACATACACACAACTGTATGTGTATGTACATGTGTATTTGCATATATATAATTACTTATCTCTCTCTATTTCAAACACACACTCTAAATGTATATGTATGTGTGTATTTGTATATATGTAATTTCTTTATCTCTCTCTCACACACACAAATGTATCTATATGTACGTATTTTATAAGTTTTTTATATCTATCTTTCTGTCACACACACACATGCTTGAGGTAGGGAAGTGATGGCGGGATTAATCCTGCCATCCCTTCCCCGCCTCCTAGAATGGTGGGAAGGATTAATCCTGCCCAAAACTCTATGAAAAGAAGAAGTATCTCTCGCACAGACACACACACACCTGTATATACATATACATATATATGTGTGTATTTATATATATCTCTCTCTCAAACACACTCTTGAATGTATATGCATGTGTGTATTTGTATATATGTAATTTCTTTATCTTCTCTCCCACACACACAATTATATGTATATGTACATGTTTATCTGTATTTTATAAGTTCTTTATATCTTTTTTTATGTCACACACACGACGGGGATTAATCCTGCCACCCGTTCCTACCTAGTGAGTGGGATTAATCCTGCCCTCCACTCTCTGAAACTAAAAGTGGCGAGATTAATCCATCACCCCTTCCCACCACTCTCTGAGATGGAAAAGAGTAGCGGATTAATATGTATGTGAATGTACCAGCGTATTAGTACATATAAGTTCTTTATCTCTCTCTCACTTACACATGTATTTATATGTGCATGTGTATCTATACATTATAATTTCTTTATCTTTCTTTCACACATACACATTCTAGGAAGCAGGGTTGCGGTGGCGAGATTAATCTTGCCACCCCTTCCATGCTTAGAATGGTGGGTGAGATTAATCCGGTCAACTTCTTTCCAAATATATAAAGGGTGGCAGGATTAATCCCGCCACCATGTATGTGAATGTACCTATGTATAAGTATATATAGTTATTTATCTCTCTCTTACACACACATGTATTTATATGTACATGTGTATCTGTATATTATAATTCATTTATCTCTCTCACACACACACATATATTTATATATATGTGTATTTGTATATTATAATTTATATATATATCTTTCTCACACACAAATTTTAGGAGGTAGCAGGATATAATCCTCCACCCCTTCCCTGCCTCCTAGAATGGTGACGAGATTAATCCTGCCACCCTGTATGTGAATTACATGTGTATATTAAGTTCTTATATTTCTTTTATTTACTTTTTAATCTTATTATAATATTTTGAGTGAAAGCCAATAAACCCTGTTAAAAACTGTCTAAAGTTCACATTGTTGGTAGTGCTAGAACTGAATGAGGTACATTTTTTTGCACTATCACAAACGTGAGCTTTGGACACTTAATCCTGCCCACTTTCTCTCTGAGATACAAAGGGTATGTGAATGTACTAGTGTATTAGTATATATAAGTTCTTTATCTCTTTCTCACACACACACCTTTACTTATATGTACATGTTTATATGTATATTATAATTCCTTTTCTTTTTGGGCTTGGCGAGATTAATCCCGCCAAGATGATTACTCTTCTAATTGGGCATGGCAAGATTAATCCCGCCATCTAATTAGTCTAACCACTTTAGAGAAAAATATTTACAAACCCTATAAAGTTTTAATAGTGTACTTGTATATTTGAGTTTATATAAGTGTGTGTGCATTTTTATAAAATTGTATTCATAATGTAATATTGTGCAGAAAGGCGGCTTGATTAAACAAAGTGATTCAACCATTAATATGGAGTCGTCTTTAAATTCTAGATAAGAATTAAAATAAAATTTGATATACTCGGACATCGAGAACTTATGATTTTTGTATTCAGATGTAGCATTAAGGTGACATTAAAGATAAGAGAAGGAGATGAGATGGGCAGGGGGATTCTGGAATCAACTTGGTCAAATTTCAAAATAAACGAGAAGCGTATTGGATCAACCATGGTTGCTATCAAATTAATCTTTGTCACATCAGGTGGACAAACAAAATAATAAAAAGTAAATTCAATAGTCAAGCACCCAAGGGTAGGTTGCAAACCGAGATTGAATGATGCTTAAAATATATATCTCATTCCATCTAATGTAATGTTCTCATATATGGAGGAGGTTAGATATGACTCAAACCTTGAGTGGTTATGTTGGCTTATTGATTATAACGTTCGCGTTTTTAATAATGATGTCGACTATGGAGTTTTTTTTCAATTAAATAAAAGCCCATCTATGAAGGGGATCTGGCTAGATGTCTTCTTTGAGGATTTGAATATCCATCAAGTAAGTGTATTCACAGCAGATATTTCTTTACAATACAAATAAAGCAATCATCATAACTGTTATTGAAGAAGAACACAGCGACATTATTAACGAGATTGAGAAGGTAGCTCTGTCCCAAGTTCTTTACTAATCAATTTTCTTGGGAATCTTCAAAGGCTGGAAGAATGTGCTAAGAACACTAGAATAGCTGTAGTCGGAGTCACACATCTTGATTTTGACCGTTAAAAAAAATTTTATATTGTTCTGTCAGCTGCACCAATGACATCCCATGCTGTGATAAGCCACAAGGAAATGATGTTGGATGACAAGATATACAAGTGTAGAGTTAAGTATTGCAGCGTTAACCCCAACTTCAACTATAGGCCATTCAACCAGGAACGTGTAGCTGAGCTTATGAAGAAGATGAAGAATGACAATTCGTACATTGTTCCACATAATGCGGTTTTATGCCCATACTATGAAATAAAAAAGGGGAGTAAGATAATGTGGGTGACAACACCAAAACAAATCGGAAAGATCCAGATGGAGTGTAAAAAACCAATAAAGTACTACATCATTAACGGCCAACACACAATAATGGCAGCCTAACGATTCCTCGATGAACACAATAAGGAAACAATGGTAATGAAACATTCCGAGCAAACCCATGAGAAGCTGACTAAAAGATCGGCTTTTTCAGCTAAGCCAAATTTCACAACTGAGCAATACCATAAATTATTTGCAGAGTGGGACGCTGTAAACACCAACCACTATAACAGCAAAATATGGATGAAATTCAAACATATGCGATCCATATGGTAACTCTTGGGCAAGAACAAAGTGTGGAATATCGGGTAAGAAAAATTCTTGGCGGGATTTATCTTGCCAGCATATTAATCTTCTAATTATTCTATTTGCAGAGAGCCAAAGAAATTGTAGCAATTGATTTTGCCTAGATGGGCGGGAAGGAAACATCCTTTCTATGATGCTGATTTCTTGTCCCAAGGACAAAGTTTTTGATAAATGGGTGCAAATCATGGAATCGTTCGCAAAAGGAACACTAAAGAAAAAGCAGACAAATGAAGGGGAGCCCTCGAAAAAGTCTGCAAAGAAACCCAGTAAGACCCCCAAGGCTAAGTCTATCTAACCTACGAAGGATAACGATTTCAAGCTCATATGATTAAAGCCTCTGAAATAGAACCCCAGTGGAGAGATGAATGTGTTAGTTGATTTGGTGGTTGATGACAAACTATAATTTAATAACAACAGCCCCACCTTTCCTTTTCATCTCAAGGTAATGGAGTTAAAGATGATCAGACACTTCAAGGAGTGATTGGGAATACACTGTCATAAACTAAGTTGGACCTCAGCTTTGTCACGACTCGATACAGAATACAGGATACGACCTACATGATACAAGATACATGATACGGGATACAAGATATACCTACATGATATGCCTACATAATATACCTACATGATATGCTTACAGGATATACCTACAGGATAAGGGACATTATTTTTAACTCATGATTAAATTAGCTCTTGGAGTATATTTTTAGCTCATGCCTAGATTAGCTCTTGAAGTTATAAGTATAAAAGCTTTGACCTAATTGTTGTACAATCAGTTACTATCAACACCAGTCATTCTATTATCATTCTTGTCTTGTTCTTGTCTTGCTCCTTGCCTCTTGTTCTCGTCTTGTTTAGTTCTTGTCCTGCTCTTGAGTCAAGCCTCCTTGCTCTTGGATCATGGCTTGACAGGCTCTAGCATACGAGGAGGTTAACAAATATTTGCAGGTGATAAATAATGATATGTTTGTCCAATGAGTAAACCAATAGGAAGATATGGACAAGAATCTATTGCATGCCAATGTAAGAAAAAAAACATCACCATAACGCCTTCTCTTATGGTAGTCCGTTAGCAACGGGGAACCAAGTTGAACCTAATAAAGGAGGACACCTAAATGTTTGCTATAGGATTCAGAAACTTTATGGGGTAACATCATTGCTGCAGAAAACCATTTGAAATATTTGCAAGTGTCAAAAAATCCTTCTTTAGAAAAGGCGCTAGAAGATTTGGTGGAGAAGCTTAGCCATGTAAGCATGTACAAAGAAGGTATTTATTATTTAATTCTTGCACATTTACTTGATACCTTTGTCTTCATGTATTTATTTCTTGATTTTTTCTCATGTCATCGATACCTTTGCCTTCTTCACCAAAAAGAATAAACATTGTTGGACTAGATTTTATATGAACAATATAATCCTAGGTGTATTGATATGGTTGTTCACTTAATTATTAAGAATGTGCCAAACAATTTTGAACTTTCAAATGACTGGCTAGGCATCTATTTTTGCTCCAATGAGCCTAAAACTCCCTCTGATACATTGATAGCTAAGAGGAATGTATTTGACAATGTACATTATCCAAATATTACAAGTCAGGTTGCATGCAACATCGTCAACTTAATCAGGAGTCCTCACAATGATGCATGGGTTTTTTACTACTGCACTAAGGGTTCCATCTTGAAGGAGTGTTACCTTTGAGATACATGTGTGTTTGTCATTGAAATAAATAAGACCATGGTTAAGGACTTGAACAAATGGATAGAAAGATTCTCAATTGACTACCCCAACAAACTCATACATGAGTATTTGGGAAAGTTCCCTCCTGAGAAGTGCAACAGCTCTAAGGAGAAATCTGATTTAATATCGGAGTTTGAAGATAATCATGAACCAGATATCACACCAAGAAGTTATCTCAAGGAGCACAAAACATTCAATTACTCCACTAAGCATGAAACATTAACAAAAGAAGCAGAAGATGTTGAACGGTCTTCCAAGCGGCTAAAACCTTCTTTGCATGGCCCATAAGGTAACAACGAAGATGAAGGTATGTTATTTGCTTGATTTCACAAGTTGGTGTCATCGTGTTATTAATAACATTATAACTAAGATATATATATTTTTAATAAAATTAACACCACATTAAAATACATATTTGAGAAAATCATATATATAAAGAAAGTGGATACATAATATATAAGTTATTCATACGTATTCAAGCTAGGAGACAAAACTCAAATGCATAAACTGATACAAGACAATTATCTTGAGTGAGATGACAGATCTTACTGACTGGCATGCAAACATTGTTAATACACATACACACACACATACATTACCTATATCTAGCATAGGGAATAACCCGCTCCCCATTTCACATAAGCAGAATTTCTTTTTTTACTTCATGTCCTCCACCATATCTGCTTAACAAGAAAAAGAAGCATCTAAAAGAAAAAATATATTCAAGAATATATGACATGTGGTTCATTTTTGAAAATCCAAGAGGTTAAGAAGATCGTAATCAAAAATTTATAATTACATTTGGTTGTTCTTTATTTTATTTTTGTAAATTCATGTTATTTATGTCTAAGTTGTGAAATGACATGTCACAATTGAAATGTAACATGTAAAAAGGATAAATGTGTCTACATAAAGGAAGATTGGATAATGAAGGAAGGCGGATCCCCCTAATCCTAATATGAAATGATTCTTTGTTCTTCAAAAGACTCTGTTATGCAAGGGATACAAACGGAAAAGCAATGTTGGTGAGTTATATTCACAATGCAAATGTGTTCCAAGTATGTTCCAAATAATTATGTGTTATTTGTTATATATATATACACATTGTAACTAAAATGGGCATGCTTATTTCTTAATAATTAATAATTTTAATGATTTAATTAGCAATTTTTAATATTCAAAATATGTATTTTTTAAATAATATATATTTAAAAAAAGAATATTCTTTAAATTATATTTTTAAAGATAGAATATTCTTTAGAACATTCTTTTTTTTCATTGACTTTTTAATAAATGATATTATTGATGGACAAAAAATTGATAACATTATAAAAGTAGAATATATTAAATTATATAATATACTATATTTAAGATTGTATTGAAATGTTATAAAGAGTATGAGAGGTACATTATATAAATATTTATGTTGTTATTAAAATATTAATATTTAAATATAACATTAATTAATAATTTGTATTAGTAATAATATTTCTTATATGCAATCTTTCATATATTTTTATAAATTAATATAGTTAAGGAAACAATTTGGTACTATTATTAAAGAGTTGATTATAATTATAAATATTAAATATATTATATTTTGTAATTGCTTTAAGCTTTAGAAAATGTTTATTCTCTTGTAGTTTTGTCAATTGTGACTTTATCAATGCTTCTTGACATTCACCTATATTGAATAAATTTAACATTTATAAAACATGTTGGGTCTTTATAATTAGAATACCATATTTTCTTTAAACATTCATTATACCTTTCACTCTTTTTCTCATATTGCCTTTTTTGCAATTTGAATCATGCAACTTTTATTATATTATTTTTATAATGACTTTATGTATGTCGATAATTTGACTCATCCAAATAGGTTGGTTATATGATACATCTAAAATAATGAGGACGATTAGTTTTTGAAGATCCTTACAACAATCAAAGTATGATTTAGATTTCTGGTTCTTTTGATTAATAAAGTGTAGTATTTCCACTTTCACATCACTACTGGCTTATATGTTGTTTGTACTAATTAATGTTGTTTCAATCTCCTCCCGCCACTTTATTTAGGCAAAAAAGGTGTTGTAATTTTATATTTGTGACAACATACCTTTTTAACTCTTAAATAATAGTTTCCTAATAATCAACCACATACTTATATAAATTTGAGTAACTAATTATCTTATTACATTTATAAAATGATCGTTAGCGGGCCTTATAATTATCAAGGTATATTATTTACCTTGTTAATGTATGATCCATGTCTGAATTAAAAGCTTCATTAGTCCTTAAGAATTTATTTTATATATAAATATACATGAAATATATAAAAATGCCTTATGTTACACTCATTTACAATTATTTATCACTTTTAACAACTCATTAACAATTCATTAGAAGAGTATATATACACGGGGAGTATACATGAAGCATTCGTACACGATACTAAAAAATAAAATTAAAAAATGCTAAGTCATGTTCTAACTATTCCTGGAAAACGATGTTAATGACCATTTCAAATAAGCATTATTTAAGTAAAGTTATTCAAATACACGTATGGTAAAGCGTTTAAAAAATTATGAGTCTTATGCATGATCACAACTTTAGAATAAGAGATAGATTTCATATTCTCTATCATCTAGAATCCCAACATGGACGAAAATAAAGAAGAAAGAAGAAAGAGAATATGAGTTCCGGAAAATCCATGAGCAAGACACAAAAGATGCAGACAAATTAAGGCAAAGGCTGGCTGATGCAGGCTTCAATAGCACTAACATTGGTGAAGTTGAGTATACAACTGCATTGCATTTAGCTAGTGAATATAGTAATCGAAAAAGATGCAAGGTCAAGGAGCTTCGTGCCCACATCCAAGATATATATGCCAGGACCCCATATGAGTATGCAAGGTGGCAATCAAAAGGAATGACAATTGAGCTTGCCAGGCTAGGAAGATGTGAAAGGCAGTCTTGACATGATTCGTAAGGAGTGGCAGGTGTTTGTCAACGCATTGAACTCCATTATTGTGACTGCAGCTTTGATTGTAAGCATCACATATATCGGATTTCTGCAGCCACCACTAGGTTATAGTTACGACTACAAATGAACAAAGTACAAATACATGATTATCACAATTGCAGGAGTCAAGATTTTTGTTATATGTAACAGCTTTTCTTTCTTCTTTGCCATTGCCACTGCGCTTATTGCGCGTGTTACCTGTTTCCGAATTAGACATACAGAGAGTTACTAGGAACTAGTAGGAAGTCATTACTGGCAGCCTCAACATTGTTGGTGTTTTCCATTCTGTTTTTCCTGGTTGATATCGAGCAGCTGGTTTTTCAGTGTTGCCTATGACATTGATCTTCAACTCGCCAATGGTTGTGACCACAATCATTGTTGCTCTAGGGGCCTTTGCAAAACTATGCATCATGCAATTGAAGCGTCTTCGGCGTCGCAAGCAGATGAATTAAGTTACTTCTTTGATGCATTTGAAGCGTCTTCGGAGTCGAATGTTGGAAATTTCTTCAAGTAAAACTATCCCGGCTACTCAACCTGGTGGAACGAAGACAATCCACCCACTACTATTTTCTCTTACAAAGCTGGTCCTTATTACTCCCTCTATCCTTCTCTAGACGATGGTCTTGCCTCCTCCAATTCGACCATAAATTTATATTGCATCTACAAACCCTAATTCTATGTTAGAAATATTATTTAAAATTTAAATATGAATTTTATTCTCTAGAAATTAGGGTTTATAGAAGCGGGCTACTCTACTCTCTCAAATTCGAGCATTTGCCTCACCAGGTATGTGTTTTTTATGTTCCTATGTATATAATTTATTGCATACACTTGCGCGTTTCGATGTTTCCGAGTCTAAATAGATAACATATGTATATACATAGTACATACTATTGTGTATGCTGTGTAGTTTTAGTGTGGACTAGATATGAAAACATAAAAACTTATGTATATCTATTATTATATATGTACGTAACCCATTACTATAAAATTATTGAACCACACACACACACACACAAGCAGATATGTATATATATATATATATATATATATATATAGAGAGAGAGAGAGAGAGAGAGAGAGAGAGAGAGAGAGAGAGAGAGACATATGTGTGTGTGTGTGTGTGTTTGTGTGTTGTAATGTGATGTTTACAGGTCCAATAGTATACACTGTAATTCAAATTCCGAATATGCTTCAGTCACCCAGCAAGCAAAACCATGTCTGCAGCATATGCCCCTCGTGAAAATGTGTGACATAACTACACCAAAATATGCAACTGCAGCAGCAAAAGGAGCAAACTATATAGGTATGATAATTGAAAAACATGAACTTATATTAATTAATCAAATGGAATTTCATTAGTTTTGAAGTTGAATCAAGTTAAATATACGATATAGAGTATTAAAATGCTGTTTTTTCAAGCCGTTCATAGCCATTGTGCTGCTTTCCAGTTTTGCTTATCAATTGGCTCGACATCTGGAACTTCAAGTCCATGCATACCGTGAAAGTTTTCAAATACTCCCCATATATCATGGATGTGTACAAACTCCTCACCAATGTACAATTGCTTCGTTGCTTTATCCAAGGGGTTAATGAGCTTCTTTCCATTCTTGATCATGAAGATTAACAACTTGTCCACCTAGGTCAATCATCTTGCCAGAAAAGATCCAACCTGCCCATGGAACTTCATAGCTGACCGCTGGGCATCTACACATGTTTTGTAATTGCAATTGCCGACACCTTGAATCACCATCACAATAGTGTCCAACGATTGGCCCAAGAATCTGTTGAAGACGTTGCTGCCACAAGCTGCTGACTAATTGTCAATGATGCCTGGCATCTTCACTCGTAAACCTGTTGCAAGTGACAACATATTTGTGGTAACTTTTCGTGCAACGGGTTCAGAATGAAGACTTGAGCATATGACATTCTCCTTGAAGGCATTGGCTATGTTCTCAAAGCCTGTTGTCCTGTCCCAATGACAAAGCCATTTTTGCACTGATGACTTTCTCCTTTCCTGTCACAAAATCCCAGTAACGTGTCATTTGGAGTTACCCACCTGATCATTCTTTAGATGACATTTTCGTCTTTAGCTGTTAAATATGTTAGCTTGTATCCCAACTCAATACTTGAATGTCCTCATCATTACTCGTTTTGTCATAAATGGGTTTGGTGTGTTTATGTTGATATGAAGAAAATTGTTCAACATAAAGCTTCACAACTTGTACGATTTGCTTCGTGGACTTATGAAATCGAATCCCTTGCTTCTTCCTTATCACTGCGTGAACCAGATCTTATAGCAAGTTCCAGATTTTCTCCTTGCCTTCAAACTGTCCTTGTGTATGGGCATTTGCTACATCCCAACAGAACTTCCTAATGTCCTTTCTCTCTGCTGATTCTTGCAACGTCTCCTTCAAGCTTCAACAATGTATTGAAAGTGATGATGCACACACTCTCAACCACAAGATTTCGACACATGTAAATGCCGGTTTTCCCTTATAAGTTGCTCGCTGAACTTCAATAGCTCCTTTGTAGTCGTGTAATCATATCAAATGCAACTATGTCGAGTCCTCTCTCCTTGTGGAACTAGTGCTGCATGTTCCCTCGTGGCTCGAGATCTACATAAGTAGGGAATTTTGAGCAATTGTCACACTAATTGTTATGAAAGCCTTGTACTTTATAGCCAATGTGTTGGCAGTCATTGTCCCTAAAAGTGTCTTTTGTTCTAAGAGTACTGACTGTAGCTTCAAAATATGGCATTGAGTACCATTGTGCACCAGGTCGAAAATCTAATGGCCAAGGATTGACAAAATCGGTTTAAACAACATGATTTTAAAATCAGTAGACTCATTCGTATAAACAGAATATTTTATGATTAATTATATATAATATAAAATTAATTAACCATGTTAATTTGTATTTTAAGTTGCCTTGTAGCATTTATTTGGTGAGTTTAATTGAAGGACCCATCGACCCCTAAACCCTAACATGAGGGGTTTAGGGCGTGGGGTTAGGCCAACTCTACGCGCGTTTTCATCCATATCTCATCGGAATTAATTAATAACTGAGACACATAAAACAAGGTAAGAGTTTTTTAAAAATTAAGTATTACTTTTGCCTGGAGTTTTTTTAAAGTATGTAGGGATAGTTGACCGAGTTACCCCTAAACATTTAAGTGTACTAGGTGGGGTTGTTTCTCACTACATGTAAGGTTTATCAACATAGTTTAATATATAACAACAATGAATTCCAAAATAAAAGTAAAGATAATAGTAAAAATTATGACACTCTCTTCGCCTCTGAAAATGTCAATGTCCTCGTTAACAGATAATGCTAGCTTCAAAACTAGATAATGTTAGAAAAATCAAAACTAATATATCATTTTATGTGGAGTCAATAAAAATTTCACATAATTTTCATTACCCTTGCATTACACAAAACCAAACTTAATTGCCGAAGGCACAACTTACAATATGAAGTCACTTGGAGACCCTTGCACATATGCAAAGTCTATCACCTTAAATGGTTAATTTTTTTACTTAATTAAAATTTATATTAGAGGTTTCTAATTAATATTGACTATCGATCCCTAAGTTAATAAGAAATAAAGCCTTACTTTATTGTTTAACTTTTAAACGCACTTGACAACCTTGTTGTCAAGTGTACAACAAGTAATTTAAGTTCATCTCAAATGTTTAACCCAATGCCTTCACGTTTCTTTTATTTTTCATCCCCCTCTGCATCCCACGGTGTTTCTCATTATCCCTTACATAAAGGTCTATTATTATATTTATCCCCATTAGTATATACTTACACTAAACTAAGTATGAGACTTTTATTTGAATCAACCTCTTTTCCAATACAACAAAACCATGTTCTTTGTAAACATGTCCACACATGTATACAACAAGGTCATATCAACCTAAAATTAGCCCATTTATTTAGTGTGTCATTGACATAAATTCATTCCTGATGAAAATCAAATTAGGCCAAATCTGTTTTTAAGTGTCATATCACTACTAGTTGCCTTTCGCAACCGGCTTTGTACTATTTCATAACACTAACCAATTCAGGAGCAGATATAAGCTAACATTTAACAAAATGATGTGGAAACTAGGAAACTTAACTTATATCTAGTGCCTCAATCGGTGATCTCTAGATATCACGTGTCTCAATTGACCCATTCCTACTATACTCATTCCCTAAAGAGCACAACAACTAGGTTAATTCATTAATTCTTAATTCCTTATCTTCTTAAGTTTAAATACTGAATTTTACAATTTAGTTCCCACAATAAAAGTCTTCTTAAACTTGTAATAATGCACACCTTTGTAACATTATCTTCACTTCCAACTCTTAAATTGATTACATAAATATTTTTCCCTAAAGTTATAAAGTATAACTTCTCCACTAATTCTAACAATTAGTGTTTTGACAAGCACTTTCAAATTAATTCTTATTTCATAAACAATTGAATTTTTAATATTGATATTCTCGAATTGATAATGATCACTTAATGTTTAAATCTTAAGTTTATTGATAAGTCGTTACATTAGTAGTTATGACTTTACAATCATATCAATTTATTAAAATGTAGGAATTGCAATGGACATTGAACTTAGTTGATAATGAATAAGCATTTGATTCATATAATTGATTTAGTAAGATGTCAACCTTCACATTAATGTTATTGTTATATTGAAGTGTCATATTAGTTTCACATTTCAGTTATATCTTATGATTCAGCTAAACATGAGTAAGATATTTAGTTCAATACATTAAATTAAGATATGCCACTCAGTTTAGCCACATAACAATTCCACAAAGTACTACATTGCTCCCCAAGCAATGTATTAAGAATCTCTTTCTCAATTGTCAATTAACTTAAAAACCGCATTTCAAGTTACAACACTATAGTACTACCTTACTAAAGTGTTGGATTAAATCCCTCCCTTTTGAGTCTTTTTATTTCATGATTATGGTTACCTCATGTGATCATAACTAAGTCTCAATATCGAGTGCTCCAATCTCAATATTCAATAGATATTATATCATACTTTGTTAAGTCATTTATAACTAATTTTAAAAAGACTGTCACAAATTTAGAGTATAAATATCTTAATAAATGAGGTGATATGAAACCTCATACTCTCAAACCGAATACCGAATATATGCTAGGGACCTTAAACCACGATCATCAAGAAGGGAGACCATCTTCTTGAATTATCTTAATAACTCAACATCATACTTTCATGGATATAAAACCGAACTCAAAGAATATCATCAATCCTTAAGATAGAATCGACAACAAACCTAAGGAACACCATCAAAACTTGAGTCAAGTAATGTAATACTTTTGTATATTTTTAATTGCCCAGATTTGCGATTATGATGTAGAGTGTAAAAACCAACTTTTTGAATAATCATATTTGACTTCAAGATGAAGTCAATATTAAAAACCGACACCAAGTACTAAATCTCACCAAATATTAATTCTCTAAGGAGGTACATGTACTTAAATCTTTAAAATGAATATTTAACTATTTATGGCTCATCAACACCACCAAACACAATCTATCAAACTTTGCAACTTTCTTTACTTAGTTAATAAGTAGGGTGGAGAAACTTAATTAATGCTCTTGTTAACCAAGGAATCACTCTTGTTTAATAGCTTATACGCCAAATTTGATCAGTGTAGACGATAGAGGAAGTGACCTCCCTATATGTTACCAAAAGCCCCCAATAGCATGTCGTTACAAATTTCATGCTTAAAGAGTTAATAATGAAAATGCACAAGCGTGCATCGAATGCCTTCACTATATAAATTCTTCATTACTTAATAACTAAAAATGTAAACATATGTTTCCAATATTTATGTTTTTAGTAAATCATGCCATTTACCTCAAAATTATATCGATAAGAATGCAAAATTAATAAGTTATTATCCCAAGTCTCCCTCACGATCTCCTATGAGATATAAGTGTAATCAAGTTAACCAAGTTAATTAACTTTAACATAAAGTGTGCGCTTACAATTAACTAATATTTCATCTTATACTTTGTTTAAATCAAGGTATTGAAATTCAACAATATAATTAAGCTAATATCACTTGTAGTTAGAGTCATCAAAATATTGCAAACATCAAAGTATTTTGACTACATTGTATTTTCGAACTAACTGCTTAACATATTAATCATATGTTAACACCCAATTTTCTATTATATCATAAGTCTAACACCATAACTTGCTTCTTAAATTACACTCTCAAAAAAATGTGCTATAATGAGAACTCATTTCACACTTTTTGTCAAAATGTAGTGTTCATTCTTATATTTGAATATGCCCTTTTTTTTAAATCAAAGATGCACCTGGTACAACTCTTGAATCTAAGGGGCTATGGCATGATAGCCCATATATGGGAAAAAATGTCACATCTCAATAAACACTGTCAAATTATCCCAATTTCATGCACCTTAAAAAAAAGAAAATTTTCCAATAATGTGCAGACTTAACATATCACATGATCCACTTCATAATACTTAGTTTGTAAGCTATAACAAACTACCTTGCCATGTCTTGTGGAAGTGTTTGGTAAATTAATTAGCAAAACATCAAGTAAAATAACATGGACAACCGTAAGGTAAAGTAGCCTAAGTAAACATAAGGTAAAGTAACTTGGAAAATTGTAAGGTAAAGTAGCCTAGGTAAACATAAGGTAAAGTAACTTGAAAAATTGTAAGGTAAAGTAGCCTAAGTAAACATAAGGTAAAGTAACTTGGAAAACTGTAAGGTAAAGTAACATGACAAATGTAGGGTAAAGTAACTTGGCATGCAACTTATAAGTTGCCTTCTGAGTGCTACTTTCACCATTAGAGTTCATAGCTCACACCAACTTACCAAGCAAGTGTTCTCTAAAGAGTTATAAATCTCAAGACTGTCAGAGTTTTAACCCAAAGGGCCAACATGTGGCAACACGTGGCTATTAGGTGCCATTTGGCGTCATCACCCTGTGTGAGCAACGCTAAGTTTCCCAAAACAACCCCAACGACCCCTAGGGTTAGACTCTAATGCCCAAGTGGACAGGAGACTTAGGGTTTAGCCTAATCTCCCTAGAGTGTCTACCCCCAAAACCCTTGAGGGATAACCCTAGTTGATTTAGGGTTTAGCCTAAGTCTCCCTAGAGTGTTGCCCCCAAAACCCTTGAGGGATAACCCTAGCTGACTTAGGGTCTTGCCCTAGAAGACCTAGATAGGCTCATGCCCTAATCCCCATCAAGGAGACATGTGTTCCACACATACCCCTAGACAGAGCTAAGGCATCGTCACTTACCCCTTGAGGAATCACCCTCATCCAGGAGTACAATCCCTTTAGGGCGACAAGGGGTACCCTGAACCACGACTAACCCCTAAGGGTTTGAGTGGCCAAGTTATACCCTAGACCTAGAGCTAGTACTTAATGAGGACACGAGTGTGCGCCGTAGGCGAACACGAGTGTCCTGCTAAGCAAACTCCCTAAGGCTAGGTTTGGGATAACCCTAAGCACATGACCTTGCGAGTGCCTCACGAAAGGGCTCTGCTAACAGTTTAGGTTGTTCAACCCTTGAATTCCAAGGAGAACACTCCCCTAGCCAAGTGTGCCAAAGCACACCTAGTTATGAGACCTAACCTCCCTTGAGCGGATGCCCAAGGCTTAGCACCCTAGTGCAAGCACAAGCATGTCTATTTGCAGAGTATCCAACCCCTTGGCGACAAGCCCATGACATAACCCCAAAGGGCGTGCCTCAGGCGTTGTACCATGTGACGTTTAGCCCAGTGTCACATCTCCATGTGACACTGCCTTCCCGATGTGGGCTATCATGCCATAGCCCTTAGATTCAAGAGTTGCACCAAGTGCCACAAACGTGGCTCCTAAATGCCAACTCTAGAACCCCTATGAACCCTAGGAACTAGGCAACGTGAACCTGTCAAACAAGATCCCACGCCCACAGTTGGACAAGGACACGGATGTGCCTTGCTTGGCCATGTTGCTACACCTAGCTTGACGTGGAGGAGGAGGCTGGAGACAAGCCTCAACTCTGCCTCTTGGAACGTGCATTCCGACAAGACCTCCCAGGCATGGATTCGCCAACGTTAAGGGTAAGCTACCCCGAAGGTGGGACGTACCCCTGGCATCTGGAAGTTAGGGCGGCACAACAGAGGGTTGTGCCTTAACGACACAAGCTAGAGCTTGCACCGGGAGAAGAGTAACGAGCTCAGTCATGAACCCAGGAACCCTCACTCCTATATACTACCTTATTTATGTGACAGAGGCCCCCCCCCCTGTTTTCCTGTTTACATAAGTGGGCTAGCACTGAAATCTCATTCCCAGAGGGAACATACTTGGTGAGTTATCCATCGACCCCTAAACCCTAACCTGTCAAACCTGGGGGTATTTCTAAGCATATCCGACATGCCGAACTCACCGGAACTAGCCATTAATCCAACCGGGACACGGAAAAAGGGTAAGAGTTTTCTAGAAGGTAAGTGCTACCTTCGCTTAGAGTTTCTCGAGATATCTAAGGACAGCCGGCCGGACTACCCCTAAACACCTAAGTGCACTAAGCGGGGCTGTTTCTCACTACATCTAGGGCTTGTCAACATAGTACAGTAGGTAACAACAGTCAACGTCCAAAGTAAAGAGGAGTCATAGTAAAAACTATGACACACTCCCCGCCTTTGAAAATGTCAACGTCCTCGTTGACGTCCAACTCCAAGACTAGATAATGTTAGAAAAAATTAACCAAAACTAACATATCACTCTATGGAGTCAGCCAAAAGTTCACATAAGTTTTATTACCCCCCTTGCATTACGCGAAACCAAGTACTTCAGAACCGTCGTTCACTGAGTCGTAAACCCAGCTGCCGGAGGCACCACCTGCGACATGAAGTCACTTGGAGACCTTTTGCACGTCTGCAAAGTCTGTCACCCGACGCACACAACACTGGTTAATTTCTTTACTTAACTAGAATTTATATTGGAGGCCTCTAGTTAGTGTTGTTGCCGGCCCCTTGGTTAATAAGAAATAAAGACTTGCTTTATTCCTTAATATTAAAACTGTTGACGACCTCTGTCATCTAGCGCACCAACAAAGCACCTTCGCATTTCTTTGATTTTCCAATGGTCCACATGTTACGATATTATAGCTTACATTCTGCATCCCTCGGTGTTTCTCATTACCCCTTTTCATAAGGGTCTGCTACTATACCTATCTCTCTTAGTATATAGTTACGCCAGACTAAGTATGAGACTTTTATCGGAATCAAGCTCTTTTCCGATACTAAGAGTACAAGTCGTAAAACCCTGTTCTTTGTAAACATATCAATCTGGCCAGAGGCGATCACAGAGGCGCATGGCTGTACACATGTATACAACAAGGTCTTGCCAATTGCCATCCACTTGGTGTGTTATTAACATAAATTTATTCCCGATAGGAATCAAATTCAGTCAAATCCACAACAAGTGTGATAGCACTACCATTCGTTTTCACAACCACTTTGTACTCTTTCATAACACCGACCAGTTCAGGGACCAGATAAGCTAACATACCTTTCTTACAAACCAATGTGGAAACCAGGAAATTCAACCCATCTCTAGTGCCTCAATCGACAACCTTTAGATAACATGTCTCTTAATTGTCACTCTCATTGTACTCATTCCCAAAGAGCACACATACTAGATGCCGTTCAATACTTCCTAACTCTTTATCTCACTAAGTTCAAAATACCAAATTTTAAGACTTAGTTTCCACGATAAGAGTCTCTCTGAATTCAGAATACTGCACACCTCCATAACATTATATTTATTTCCAACTCTTAAACTGATTTCGTAAATGTTTCTCAACACTATACCGAAGTATAGCATTTCACTAATTCGAAGCAATAGTGTGTTTTGACAAACATCTTTTTAAACTAATCCTTATTCTATAAAAATTGCAATTTCGATATTGATACTTCGAATGGATAATGATCGTTTTAACGTTCAAATCCTAAGCTTATCAACTAGTTGTTATACTAGCAGATATAAACTTACAATCATATCAATTTATCGAAATGCTACAACATAATATAGATATGGTCTTAGTTTACATGAACCGAACTTCAATTTTGGACGGAAATATAATGTTACGACAGTATTTCGAGGAACTTTGTTCAGAGACTAAGAGGAATCATGAACTAGTGTCTGGTTCATCTAATTGATTTAGTAAGATATCAACCTCCACATAAATGTTATCATAACACTGAAGTGTTATATCAACTTCATGTTTTAGTCATACCTTATAATTCAATAGATCTCCCCAAACATGAATAAAATATCTAGTTCAGTACATTGAACTAAGATACATTATTCACTCTAGACACCTAGCAATCCAGAAAGTATCACATTGCCCCTCAAGCAATGTATTGAGAAATGTTCATTTCTCAACTAACTTGAAAACACGTTTCAAGTTATAACACTAAGGTAGTGCCTTACCAAAGTGTCAGACTCAAATCCACTTGAGTCTTTATATTATATGATTACGGCCACCTCATGTGATCATAACCAAGTTTGATATTGAGCGCTCCAAACTCAATATTGAAGAGATATCATACTATACTTTGACAAGTCATTTATAATCAATCTTGAAAAGATTGTCACAAATTCTGCCAAAGTTTAGAATATAAATATCTCAACAGATGAGGTGATAGGAAACCTCATATTCTCGAACGGATATTGGACGAACCTTGAACTACAATCATCAAGAAGGGACACCATCTTCTTGAGCTAATCCGCTACACAATATCATACTTACAAGAATATTGAACCAACTCAAGGAACACCATCAAACCTTGAGATAGAACTAACAACTAACCCAAGGAATACAATCAAACCTTGAGTCAAGAATAGTTCTATTTTTCAATATTCCGAAAGATTGAAGATACATACTTTATTTGTTCTTTAAGTGCCCACATTTGCGACCATGATGCAGAGTCAAGAAACCGTTTTTGAATAATCGTATTCGACTCTAAAATAAAATTGATATTGAAAATCAATATCAACTTCAATTCTCATCGAACACCGACTCTCTGAGGAGGTACATGCACTTAAACCTCCAATGGAAATCCGACTATTACTAGCTCATTGGTAATTCTCAACATAAGTTATCAAACTTAGCAAGTTTCCTTACTTAGTCGATAAACAAAGTGAAGAATCCCAAATCATGCTCTTCTTAACCAAGGAATCACCCTTGTTCAAGAACTTCTCCCACATTGCAAACAACGTTACAGTTTCAAGATTAAAGAGTTAACAATGAAAATGCACAAGTGTGCGCCGAACGCCTTCACTATGCAAGTCTTCATTACTCAGATAAACTAAAAATGTAAACGTATGTTTCCAACATTACTCTTTCTGATAGATCATGCCATCTATCCCAAAACTGTATCGATAAGAAACCGAAATCCTCAAGCTATTATCCAAGTCTCTCCATGATCCCATATGAGACAACTTCATAATCAAGTTAGTGAGCTAGCTAACTTGAATACAGAGTGCGCGCTTACAACTAACTAAGGTTTCAAGTTATACTTTGTTCAAATCAAGGGACTTGAACTTAGTAAACTATTCACCTAATGTTACTTGCAGCTAGCGTCATCAAAATATTGCGAACATCAGACAATACTTTGATTACATTGGATCTTCAAACCATTGCTTAACATATTTATCATATGTTAATATTTGACATTTTTGTATTATAAGTTCATCACCATAGTCTGCTTCTAGAGTTACACTCTGGAAACATGCACTATAATAAGAGCTTATTTTACACTTTATGTCAAAATGTAGTGTTCATTCTTATGTTTGAATATGCCCCTTCTCCCGAAGTCAAAGATGCACTTCTGAACATAAGTCTTTCCCCGTTTGAACACTACAGTTGGATCCGATATTGAATCTTGACATAAGCCAAAACTCAAAGGACACTGTCTGTTTCCAAATCATGTGTTATCCCAAATTCAAACACCTTAAAGAAAAAGAAAAATTTTCAATAATGGTAAGCTTAGCATATCACATGATCCACTTCACAAGACTTAGTTTGTAAGCCAGAACAAACTAACACGCCATGTCTTGTGGAAACATATGGTAAAGTAACCTGGACAACCTTAAGGTAAGTAACCTAGAGAAAACATAACTGGCATGCAACTTGGAAGTTGCCTTCCGAGTGCTACCTTCGACATTGGAGTCCATAACCCACACCCACTTATTAAGTAGATGTTCTTGAAGAGTTATAGATCTCAGGACCAACTCTCACGCAGAATTCAGACGTTAGCCGAAAGTGATAGAGTACTTCAAAAATTTAGAACTAACTAAACCCTAAAATACACTACACTTTAGGTAGTCCTACTGACCGCAGAGAATAGGCTCCGATACCAATTGTCAGAGTTTTAACCCAAAGGGCCAACACGTGGACACGTGGCTGCCAGGTGGCCATTTGGCGTCATCACCCTGTGTGAGCAACGCTAAGTTTCCCAGAACAACCCCAACGACCCCTAGGGTTAGACTCTAATGCCCAAGTGGACAGAGACTTAGGGTTTAGCCTAAGTCTCCCTAGAATGTCTGCCCCCAGAACCCTTGAGGGATAACCCTAGTTGACTTAGGGTTTAGCCTAAGTCTCCCTAGAGTGTCTACCCCAAAACCCTTGAGGGATAACCCTAGTTGACTTAGGGTCTTGCCCTAGAAGACCTAGACAGGCTCATGCCCTAACCCCCATCAAGGAGACGTGTGTTCCACACATACCCCTAGACAGAGCTAAGGCATCGTCACTTACCCCTTGAGGAATCACCCTCATCCGGGAGTACAACCCCTTTAGGGCGACAAGGGGTACCCTGAACCACGACTAACCCCTAAGGGTTTGAGTGGCCAAGTTATACCCTAGACCTAGGGCTAGTACTTAGTGAGGACACGAGTGTGCGCCGTAGGCGACACGAGTGTTCTGCTAAGCAAACTCCCTAAGGCTAGGTTTGGGATAACCCTAAGCACATGACCTTGCGAGTGCCTCACGAAAGGGCTCTGCTAACAGCTTAGGTTGTTCAACCCTTGAATTCCAAGGAGAACACTCCCCTAGCCAAGTGTGCCAAAGCACACCTAGTTATGAGACCTAACCTCCCTTGAGCGGATGCCCAAGGCTTAGCACCCTAGTGCAAGCACAAGCATGTCTTTGCTAGAGTATCCAACCCCTTAGCGACAAGCCCATGACATAACCCCAAAGGGCGTGCCTCAGGCGTTGTACCATGTGACGTTTAGCCCAGTGTCACATCTCCATGTGACACTGCCTTCCCCGATGTGGGCTATCATGCCATAGCCCTTAGATTCAAGAGTTGCACCAAGTGCCACAAACGTGGCTCCTAAATGCCAACTCTAGAACCCCTTAGTGAACCCTTAGGAACTGGTAACTGAACCTATCAAACAAGATCCCACACCCACAGTTGGACAAGGACACGGATGTGCCTTGCTTGGCCATGTGTGCTACACCTAGCTTGATGGAGGAGGAGGCTGGAGACAAGCCTCAACCTCTGCCTCTTGGAACGTGCATTCCCGACAAGACCTCCAGGCATGGATTCGCCAACGTTAAGGGTAAGCTACCCCGAAGGTGGGACGTACCCCTGGCATCTGGAAGTTAGGGCGGCACAACAGAGGGTTGTGCCTTAACGACACAAGCTAGAGCTTGCACCGGGAGAAGAGTAACGAGCTAGTCATGAACCCAGGAACCCTCACTCCTAATACTACCTTATTTATGTGACAGAGCCCCCCCCCCCCTGTTTTCCTGTTTACATAAGTGGGCTAGCACTGAAATCTCATTCCCAGAGGGAACATACTTGGTGAGTTATCCATCGACCCCTAAACCCTAACCTGTCAAACTGGGGGTATTTCTAAGCATATTCGACATGCCGAACTCACCGGAACTAGCCATTAATCCAACGGGACACGGAAAATGAGGGTAAGAGTTTTCTAGAAGGTCAGTGCTACCTTCGCTTAGAGTTTCTCGAGATATTAAGGACAGCCGGCTGGACTACCCCTAAACACCTAAGTGCACTAAGCGGGGCTGTTTCTCACTACATCTTAGGGCTTGTCACAACAGATACAGTACAGTAGGTAACAACAGTCAACGTTGTCACGGGAAAATTTGGACCCATCACCTTTGGTAGCCCCTGGTATGCATAGTGGACTAGTCTTCTACTCGTATATATACTAGTCTTCTACTCGTATTATACGCTACATTTCACTTTACTATTCACCTTCTTTGTTTTTTCTTGCATGGTCAAATTAGTCAACATTATTATGTTAATCCATATGATTAGTGCCTGCTTTGACCATGCACATTTTTCTTTGTCTTCTTCCATGCACCTTCCTAGTCACCTTCCCAAGTCAAGTCAAGTCACCCTCTTCCATAACCCCCATCATTTATGGGTCAAGCCCACCTTCTTCCATAACCCCCTACCATTATTCTTATGTAACCCCCATCTTTACACCCTCTCTTACATCCCTACCCTACCCTACATGCATTCTTTATATTATTTTGGGTATATAAGGAACCAAGGCTCAAGGTTTCAGGAGAGAGGACACATATAGATATGAGATATAGAGAAGAGTCTCTAGTTTCTTCTTTTCTTTTCTTACTTTGTAAATAGGTGTGATGACATTATTTTGTGTGTGCTCCTATGATGAAATATAAAAATTAGTTAGTGTATCTTTCGTGTCATGAGTTTCATCTCATGTTTTCCCTTTCTTTTCTATTCTTTTATTCATGTGTGTAATCATTAGCAAGGACTACTTACGATGCGCTATCACTAAAGCCATCAAGTCCCGAACATACGAGTCCCCGAATGATTTTCCTTCGACATGTTTTTGGTGCGGTGAGCGTGGAATGCTAATGTGCATTATTTATGAATGAGCCTGAGCATCCTTTCTGAAGAAGGTTCTTTCAACTTTCAAGGTCTCTTCAAAATCAAATATTGAAAGTGTTGTTTTGAGCATCCACATGGGTTTGCTTTAAATAAACAAGTTGGTGGTCATTCAAGCGTGGGGATTTGAAGAATTCAAGTTTGGAATACAACTTGCAATTGGCGAATGTGCTTTTGAGGAGGCGAGAGGTGAATCGAGCATGGACAAGATTTGGCACCCATGTGATAGTGGTGATATCGATGAGGCACCACCGTTTGTGTATGGATCTTCCATACATTGATCCTCACATCGCAGTCGTGACAATATCTCGATGGATTCATCCAAGTCTTTGAGAATCTTGTGGAGTGTGGAGTTTGGTGAAGCAAGAGTATTGTGCGCGTTTGTGAGAGGTTCGGTTGTGCTTGTTAATGTGGCAGTCAACTTTGATGGAGCATACAAGCCAAAGAAGCAAGTTGCAAGTGTAGGGGTCGTGCTAACTGATCCAGTAGGGAAGCGAATCAAAATTTCTGAGCCAACTTCTAATGCTAATTCTTGTAATCAAGCGGAGTATTCTGCATTGATTCGAGGATTGAAGGAGGCAAGGAAACAAGGAGCGAAAAACGTGGTTGCGATTGGTGACTCTAAGTTGGTGGTGAACCAAGTGCAAGGTCAGTGGAAAGTGAGAAAGCCTGAGTTGTTGGTGCTTTCTGAGCGTGTTCAAGATCTCAAAAGGGGATTCGACACTTTTGAGATAAAGCACGTTCCTCGAAGAGAGAATCTAGAGGCTGACGAGCTTGCACAGAGGGGGGCATTGCCTCGTCAAAGTGACGTCTCTTCATCTACTTGTAATCAGGTGAAACCTTTGCCATTTTTACACTTGTAAAGATGGTGTCTATTCCAGTATATCATGGTCTGCAAAATGAGGATGCAGATCGGTATTTACGTTCATTTAAGCGAGCATGCATTTCGAATGGAGATAGAAGTTCTACCACTTGGGCAGAACTTCTACCATCCTTTTTGGAGGATGGAGCATTGAAGTGGTTTGAACGTCAAACTAGTGATGTTAAGGCTAGTTGGGAGAGGTTGAGTGAGGCTTTTCTAGGAGAGTATGGAAAGCCAGAGACATTGGATGAGGTCATGAAGCAATTGGATCAATTGAGGCAAAGTGAAGAAGAGAGTGTCAAGGCATTCAGTGAGCGTGTGTTGGAACTCCAATGTAAGCTACGAAGTGGTTTGGGAGTGGAGGCCTCCGAAGGACAGGAGGATGCATCCAAGGAGTCCAAACCAGCTGTGGGGATAGATGCATTGGTGTTCAACAAGTTTCTTACTGGATTGAAGCCGGTATTACGCCAGAAGGTAAAGAACAAAGAGCCTAGTAACTTGCAGGAAGCTGTGAAGATTGCTATGAAAAAGGAGGCACTTCTCATGGATTGATGAAGCCTCAATCTCAACGGTAGCACCACAACCAAGGTTGGCACCAATTCTACAAACACCCCAAGTTGTGATTCCTGCAACCGTTCCAGTCAAATCATCTGAGTTGGAGAGTAGTATTGCCAAATTAACTTCAGATCTCAACGAACTCAAGTTGCATTTGCTTCAAGCAAAGCCAACAGGACCAAAACCTCCAAGGCCACCTAGGGATCGAGCTAATGTCACTTGTTACATTTGTAAACAACAAGGTCACTATGCCACTGAATGTCAACAACCACGACCACAGGTGACATGTTTTACATGTAAACAGGTGGGACACTATGCAAATGAGTGTCCTCAGAAACCTCAATCAACTCCTGCACCACAACAGAGGGACCAACCTAGTGTTCATTTGGTGGAGTTAACAACCGAGCAAGGTGACTTGGATCTCTTAGGTCTTAAGAGAGCCAGAGGGGAGCAACAAGTGGAGCAACCTGAACAAGTGGAGACACGTGCAAGCAAGAAGAAAAGGAAGGAAGGTACCAAGCCACGACGTAAGGTTGGTATACAGGATATGGGGATTGGCAAGGGGCAGAAGGAATATTCAATTGTCGAGGATCTAGGAGATACTCGTGCCAACATTACAGTTGCACAATTATTGTCAAAATGCCCAAGCTTGAGGAGAGAGCTTCGACAAGGGATTAGTACTCGTGCAAAGAAGGTACGTCCTAGTGGTGAGGATGAGGTGATGCGAAATGTACAAGTGATAACAAGAGAATCCAATACGAATGCCGTGGCACCAATTGTGGATGTGGTAGTAGATGGAATGCGTGTGCAACGTGTTTTAGTAGATGGTGGTGCAGAGATCAATGTCATGAGTAGCTGGTTGATGGAGAAACTTGGTCTCAAGTGCAACCAACCATCAAATTGGAGGATTAGGGTGGCGATGATCGACGTGTCAAGCCAGTGGAATGATTATTGACTTGCCGATCACAGTGCACGGGATAACTACCTCTATAGATGTGCATGTCATGCAACTACGACGGGATGCACATGGTTATCCTATGATCTTGGGTCGACCTTGGCTTTATAAGGTTGATGCTAAGAATTATTGGAAAAAGGGGGAGATGACTATTGGTCATAAGTCAAGACGAGTGACAATAGCCATCAAGGAGAACACAACAAAGGTTGTAGATGAGGAGTCATCTTCCAGTGAGGAATATGATTCTAGCAGTAATAGTGAGGTGACAACCTCAGATTCTGAGAGTGAGCAAGAGGAGAAGGAATTGTATGCCCTCAAGGCGATTCCTAAGGTTGCTACGCGTGTGGAGCCTCACGATAGACATGAGGTCTATGATCAACAACTCACCCAGGAGCAGGAGGCTCAAGGAGGGGTAGTAGGGGTTGTTGAAAAGGGGCAGGAAGCAAGTAGTGGCAACAAGTTTGAGGCAAAGGAAGTGGAGCGACGAGCTCTTTTGGAGAAGATGCTTAGTTCAAGTTTGACTCCTGAGGAGAAGGAGCAATACATGAGCATGCTATTGAAGTTCCCCAAGTTGTTTGCGACATCATATGAGGAGCTTCGTCAAGTAGATATTGTGCAACATGAGATCCCACTTAAACCAGGTATGAAGGGAGTTGCACAAAAGGCTTATAGGATGGGTCCTTTGAAACAGAGCATAGTTTATGAGGAGCTCATGAAGCTACAGCGTTCGGATTTCATTTTTAAGGTGGAAACGTCAGATTGGGTTTCTCCTGTGGTGGTAGCCCCAAAGAAAAATGGTAAGTGGCGAGTTTGTGTCAACTTCAAACGATTAAATGATGGCACACATCGAGATCATCACCCCATTCCTTTCATGGATGAGATACTGGATGAAGTGACAGGGCATGAGATGTACACATTTTGTGATGGTACTCTGGGTATTTCCAAGTCAGGATTCGAGAAGAGGACCAGTTGAAGACTACCTTCACCACACCATGGGGAACCTTTGCGTATAGGGTGATGCCGTTTGGACTCACAAATGCTCCAGCAACGTTTCAACGATTGATGAACAAGGTGTTTGAACCATATCTTGGTTCATTCATTAGGGTTTACCTCGATGACTTTTGCATCTATAGCGATAGGATGAGCCACTTGGAGAAGGTACAACTAGCATTCCAAAGGATGGATGATGCAAAAGGATGCTTGAACCCGGAAAAATGTCAGATTGGTAGTACTAAGGGCACCTTAGTAGGACATGTGATCTCAAAGGATGGCATTGAGCCAAGTCAAGACAAGGTGGACAAGCTACTCATGTTGCCAACTCCGACTTGTGTCAAGGAGGTACGAAAGTTGTAGGGTTGGCAGGGTACTATCGTAGATTTGTGGAGGGATTTGCAGAGATGGCATATCCATTGAACCAGCTACTTCGTAAGGGAGTTGCATTTCAATGGACTTCTTCATGCCAAGCATCATTTGAGAGGCTTAAGATCGCACTAAGTTCACATCCGATTTTGGTGGCACCTAAATGGGAGGAGTTATTTTATGTCAATCTCAGCGTTGGAGAAGTTTCAATCACTGTGATCCTGATGCAGAAGGGGAGAAGCGGATACTTGTTTCCATTTATTATGCAGGAAGGCAATTACAAGGGCCAGAGCTCAACTACCCATTGTTGGAGAAGCAAGCAGCAGCAATCATATATGCAGTGGAGAAGTTCAAGCATTACTTGTGGGGGCGCCACTTTGTTTTCCTCATCAACAATGCAACACTTAAGTACATTGCCAATAAGCCTGGGCTCACAGGGAAGTTTTCTAGGTGGATCACGACCTTGGCTGAGTATGATTTTGAGTTTCAACATGAGAAGAGCACAAGAGCGGGTTTAGCAGAAATGTTGGACCAAGGTGACATTGAGAAGTTCCATTATCTCTTGGAAGTTTGTGCTCTTTCACCCGACATGGAGGATTATCAAGAAGTCTACAATTTCTTGATGGATGGGAAGTTTCCAGAAGGATGTACAACAACCCAGAAGAAGACGATCATGCGACAATCTCGACCTTATATGGTAATGGGTGAGTTACTTTATAGGATAGGGCGAGATGGTGTGCTTCGACGAGCGGTGGGTCGTCAGGAGAGAAAACAGATCATGGAGCAATGCCATGAAGGATTTTGCGGTGGACACTTCTCACACGACTACACTTCCAAGAAGATAGTCAATGCAGGATATTATTGGCCGACCCTCTTCAAGGATGTTAAGGAGTGGTGTCGGACTTGCCAGGTTTGTCAGACTTTTGGAAGAAGAGTGTTGTACAAGGGACCTTTGCATCCTATTTTACCAACAGGTCCATTGAGAAGTGGGGAATAGACTTTGTTGGTCCCTTGCCAGTGGCTTCTTCACAAAAGAGATACATTATTGTGGGTACTGACTATCTAACGAGGTGGGTGGAAGCAGTCTCTGTTCGAGCTTGTACCAAGGAGGTCGCAACAAATTTCATCATCCAGAACATTGTCACCAGGTTTGGGTGCCCATTAGAGATAGTAACAGATCAGGGTTCTCATTTCTGCAATGAAGTGGTGGAGCTTCTTCTTTCTCAATTGTCCATCACACGGCGACAATCAACAAGTTATTACCCTCAAGCTAATGGACTGGTGGAACGAACGAATGGAGTGTTGTGCAATATATTAGCTAAGCTTGCGGTGGATCATAAGAAGGATTGGGACAAGTGGTTACCAGCAGCACTTTGGGCTTTCAGGACAACACACAAAGTTGCTACCAGGTACACACCATTTCAATTAGTTTATGGTATAGAAGCAATACTCCCAATTGAGCTGGAGATACCAAGCTTGCGTCTAGCATTGAAGCATGGGCTTGGAGATGGTGAGGACTTGCAAGCAAGGTTGGTTCAGTTGGAGAGCATGGATGAATCACGAAGACAAGCCTTGCAACTTGTGGAAGCAATGCAGCAGAAGTGGAAGGCCAAATTCGATAAAAGATTCGAGAACGACCACTCAAGGTGGGTGATTTAGTGATGCGATATGATAGTCGATTGGATAAGACCTTCTCAAAGAAGTTCTTACCAAGATGGGATGGACCTTTCATCATTGTGGAGGTTTATAAGAATGGGTCATATCTTTTGGCAAACTTGGATGGAGAACAGCATGGCACACGGGTTAATGGTTACAGGTTGAAGCGCTTTCATGTTCAGTAGCTATGAGTTTTCAAACAACCCGCATCGCGTGGCAATGCGTGTTGTTTGGGTGGGATTTATGTCACGGGAAAATTTGGACCGTCACCTTGGTAGCCCCTGGTATGCATGTAGTGGACTAGTCTTCTACTCGTATTATACTAGTCTTCTACTCGTATTATACGTCTACATTTCACTTTACTATTCACCTTCTTTGTCTTTTCTTGCATGGTCAAACTAGTCAACATTATTATGTTAATCCATATGATTAGTGCCTGCTTTGACCATGCACATTTTCTTTGTCTTCTTCCATGCACCTTCCTAGTCACCTTCCCAAGTCAAAGTCAAGTCACCTTCTTCCATAACCCCCTCTTCATAACCCCCATCTTACACCCTCTCTTACATCCCTACCCTACCCTACATGCATTCTTTATATTATTTTGGGTATATAAGGAACCAAGGCTCAAGGGTTTGGAGGAGATAGGACACATATAGATATAAGAAGAGTCTCTAGTTTCTTTTCTTACTTTGTAAATAGGTGTGATGACATTATTTTGTGTGTGCTCTTATGATGAAATATAAAAATTAGTTAGTGTATCTTTCGTGTCATGAGTTTCATCTCATGTTTTCCCTTTCTTTTCTATTCTTTTATTATGTGTGTGATCATTAGCAAGGACTACTACGATGCGATATCACTAAAGCCATCAAGTCCCGAACATACGAGTCCCGAATGATTTTCCTTCGACATCGGCCTGCCACGTGCAAATTTTTGTTTCCCTTTATATTTATTACGTACATGTATATTCTTTCATATATATATATATATATATATATATATATTATATTCACATTGATATATAGTGTATGTATATTATGTATCAATGTGTATGCGTAAACTAACATATATGTATGTATAAGCATAATAGAGTCTGAGATTTTGTTAACTTTATATTCTAAATTATTATCAATTGTAACTAGAGTTGGAGGTGGTAAAGTTTAATTAGGGAGTGTGTCCAGATGGTACAGCTCAAGAATAAAAACATGGAAAATGGACTAAGGCTTTGATAGTTGAAACTTTCCACAAGGTTGTGTAGTCTTGATGTTGCATTGAAGAAGCCAGACCTACTCACCAACATGATAAACCGAACTGTCTTTACGATATCGATAGGCAGCTATCTTCTGATGTTTTTGTGCCTCTAGAGATGTTGATGAAACATAGCCTAGACAGACTGAAGACGGTCAAGTCGATCTTTGGCATATGAATTTATCGAACTCCAAGGTGTATCAAAACTCCATCGTGGATGTTGGTTGACATGCCAGTTGATGCATATTTGGAGTTGTTGTAGGAGAACTCAACTAAGGGTAATAACAATAACCAATCATCCTGTTGGTAGTTAAAGAAGCACCGTAAATATTGTTCGAGGGTTTGGATAATGCATTCCGATTGATCATCAAATTCTGAATGATAACTCAAAGATAATGACCTCTTGATCTTGAGTAGCTCGAGAAGTCATTGTTAGAACTTGGCGATAAACTGCGGACTATGATTGTTGATAATGTCGGGGTGGTAAGAAGTGAGCCATCTTAGTAAAACAATTCACGACAACAAGAATAGTGTCAAATCCTTGAGTTGGTAGAAAATCAACCACAAAGTCCATCAAGATACAAGACCAAGGTGTTATTTGGAGGTAGAAGAGGTTTGGAGAAGACCATACGAGCAATGATGAAGAATTTTAGAGCGAGCACAAATGTCACAAATACAAATAAACTCTTCCACCGATTGGCATAGTCGAGGCCATCAATAGTTACGGCTGATTAGTTCCACTATTTTCATAATGAAAGTGACTAACAAGTGGAGTGTCATGATGAGACTATAGCACTTGAAGTCGAGTGTCACTTGGTGGAACATAAACCAAGTTATTACAAAGAAGCAGACTATTGGCTAATCGAAACAGATTATAGTCGAGTTGATTAACCCAAAAGGTATCACCATGTACTCAAAATGCCCATAGCATGTCTGGAAAGCAGTCTTCAATTCATCACCAGGGCAAAATACATAGCAGATTGTAGGCTCGATCTTTGTAAAGTAACAACCCTATGAAGATGCTTAAGAATCTTGGAGATAAGAGGTAGAGGATATTGATTATGAATGGTGATCTTGTTCAACTTGCGATAATCAACCACCAATTGAAGAGAGCTATCCTTTTTCTTGACGAAGAAGATAGGGGTAGCAACTAGAGACTTGAAATGATGAATGAAACTAGTAACCAAGTTGTCATTGATGTATTCCCATAAGCTTCAAGCTCAAGTAAAGAAAGACCATAGATTGGACCAAATGGAGGTGTCTTACCTTCAATAGTATCAATCAGATAGTCATACAGACAATGTTCAAGAAGACGACTGGCTTGGAGCTTGTCAAATACATCCATAAACTAGTGGTATGTAAACAGCAAGGAACTAGAAGTAGATGTCAAAGATGGAGTCACCATCATAGCAAAAATTATGTCAGGTTGAGTACGGTCAACAGGAATAAATTTTGCCAATGAAATAGTCAAATACGGATCAAGGATGTTGTCGGAGTCAAAGTCAAATGTCGTTGGAGATGCAAGACGTTCCCAAGCTGGAGTCGTGATTGAAGCCAAAGACAAAGACAAAGTCAAAACCAAAGTTGGAGTCAAAGTCAAAGCCAAAGACAAAGATGTAGTAGGTGTTGAAATGCAGCCAGGAGTCAGAGTTGCAAAGATACTGCTAGGAGCTAGGGTTGCCGAGATATGGCCTAGAGTTGGAGATAAAATAGAAGCTAGAGCAGAAACAATCAAAGTACAAGTTGTCCAATCAATTTGTGGATTGAGGGCCTCGAACCAAGGAAGACCAAGAATAACATGAGTGTTGAGAATTGAAGTGATGTTGAAGGAGACCAAGCACAAGATATTACCGAGGGGTGACCATGAGAGGCATCGTTTCTTCAGTAATATTGCTGGATGTCATTAATCTTCCATCAACAATCATCAACTCAATTGGATTAGAATACAGACAAAGCTTTAGATTATGTTATTGGATGAAGAGGTAGTAATTAAGTTGCCAGTTGCATCATTATTAAGTAGACCTGCTATGTTAACTTGAATACCGTCAAATGTCGAGATAGTGATTGAACGAAGAAAGGGCTTGCTAGCGTTCATTGCCAAGTATCACATGTAGAATTGTTATCGAGGAAAAGATATTTGGAGCAGACTTGCAATGGTCTAATCGGAATGCTCCTATTCGAATTGGACCTTTCCCGACTCAACTGAGGGACCATCCACCTTTAACTTGAATTCATTGTCAATTTGAGTACTTAGCAATTCAGTGTTTGTCCTTACCACAATATAAACATAATTTTACTTGAAGGCATCATTGTCGCTTGACTTGTGTCAATGGTCCTCATGGTCAAAGAACATCCACTTGCATCGATTCGGCATTAGAAGATAGTGGCTGATGGCTTTTGCATTATTGGAGTTAAAGTACGAAATACTTTTTGAGAATGTTTCCCTTAATGTTGCTTAAAAAGTCAATTGTCAAAACGAACTGCTTGAGCAATAGCTTTGTCCAAAGAATTTGGGTCCTCGAGAGTGAGCAAGAGATCCTTAACATCATTACAAAGACCTTCCTTGAATTGATCATGGAGGGTAGCATTGTCCCAATTGATGTCGCATGAAAATAATCAGAAATTAGAAGCATATTTGAATGTTAGAGTTTTAACCCAAAAGGCCAACACGTGGCAATACGTGGCTGCCAAGTGGCCATTTGGCGTCATCACCCTATGTGAGCAACGCTAAGTCTTTCAAGGTAACCCTAAGAGTCTGACTCTGGGGCCCAATTAGGCAAAAGACTTAAAGTCCTACCCTAAGTCCTCTAGAATGACCATCACCTGAACCCTAGAGGATATCCCGAGTAAACTTTAGGATCATGTCCCAGTAGACCTAGACAGGCTCATGCCCTAACCCCACAAAAGAGATGTGTCTCACATATACCCTCGTGACAGAGCTAAGGCATTGTCACTTACCCCTTGAGGAATCACTCTCATCTGAGAGTACAACCCCTTTAAGGCAACAAGGGGTACCCTGAACCATGACTAACCCCTAAGGGTTTGGGTGGCCAAGTCATACCCTAGACCTAGGACTAGTACTTAGTGAGGACACGAGTGTGTGCCATAGGTGGACACGAGTGTTCTACTAAGCAAACTCCCTAAGACTAGGTTTGGAAAACCCTAAGTATATGACCTTGCGAGTGCTTCACGAAAAGGCTCCTATCAGGTTGTTCAACCCCTGGATTCCAAGGAGAACACTCCCCTAGGCAAGTGTGCCTAAGCACACCTAGTTACGAGACCTAACCTCCCTTGAGCAAATTCCTAAGGCTTAGCATCCTAGTGCGAACACAAGCATGCCTGTTTGTCAAAGTATTCAACCCTTGGCGACAAACCCATTACATAACCCCAAAGGGTGTGCCTCGAGCGTTGTATCGTTTGACGTTTAGCCCAGTGTCACATCTCCATGCGACACTGCCTTCCCCAATGTGGGCTATCATGTCATAGCCCTTAGATTCAAGAGTTGCACCAAGTGTCACAAACGTGGCTCCTAAATGCCAACTCTAGAACCCCTTAGTGAACCCTCAGGAATTGGGTAATGTGAACCCGTAAAATAAGATTTCACGCCCACGGTTGGACAAGGACACAAATGTGCCTTGCTTGGCCATGAGTGCTACACCTAGCTTGACGTGGAGGAGGAGGCTGGAGACAGCCTCAACCTCTGCCTTTTAGAATGTGCATTCCGACAAAACCTTCCAAGCATGGATTTGCCAACGTTAAGGGTGAGCTACCCCGAAGGTGGGACGTACCCCTATCATTTAAAAGTTAGGGTGGCACAATAGAGGGTTGTACCTTAACAACACAAGATGAAGCTTGCATCATAGAAGAGTAACGAACTCAGTCATGAACCCAGGAGCTCTCCTACTCATACTCTACCTTATTTATGTGACGGAGCCCCCCCCCCGCCCCCCCCCCCCTCTTTTCCTAAATATGTATGTGGGCTGACATGAATTTAGCTAGCTCCTTATTAAGTTAATGAGAGAGTGTTTAACTTAGCCAAACTCTAACCCTAAAACCTTACCCAAAGGGGTGGGGGTTTTTAGGGCGTGGGTTAGGGCAACCCTAGGGTTAGGTCAACCCTAGAGGTGTTCCTAACCCTACTAAACATGCCAAACTCATCTGCATTAACCAATCAACCTAAATGGAGCGTCAAAATTGGGGGTGGGTTTCTAAAAGGTAAGTTATAGCTTCGCTTAGAGTTTCCTGCAAATACCTAATGATACCTGGCCGGACCATCATCATATACCCAAGTGCACTAGGTGGGCCTGTTTCCCTACTACATCTAGGGTTCATCAACATAGTATAGTAGGTAACAATAGTCAAAGTCCAAACTAAAGGGTAGAGTCATAGTAAAAACTATGACCCACTCTTTGCCTTTGAAAATGTCAACATCCTCGTTGACGTCTAACTCCAAGACTAGATAATATTAAGAAAAATTAACCAAACTAACATATCACTTTATGTGGAGTCAGCCAAAAGTTCACATAAGTTTTATTACCCCCCTTGCATTATGCGAAACCAAGTACTTTAGAACCATTGTTCACTGAGTCATAAACCCAACTGCTGGAGGCACCACCTGTGACATGAAGTCACCTAGAGACCTTTTGCACGTTGCAAAGTCTGTCACCTGACGCACACACACAAATGGTTAATTTCTTTACTTAACTAGAATTTATGGAGGCCTCTAGTTAGTGTTGTTGCCGGCCCCTTGGTTAATTAAGAAATAAAGACTTGCTTTATTCCTTAATATCAAACATAGTTGACGACCCTGTCGTCTTAGCACACACAAAGCACTTTGATGTCCATCTCAAGTGCTTAACCAAACACCTTCACGTTTCTCCAATTGTTCTACATTTCCACATGTCACGGATTATAGCCTCACTTTTCTGTATCCCTTGGGTTTCTCACTATCCCTTTACATAAGGGTCTGCTACTATACCTATCCCTCGTTAGTATATAGTTATGTTAGACTAGGTATGAGACTTTATCGGAATCAAGCTCTTTTCCGATACAAGAGTACTATTCCCGAAACCCTGTTCTTTGTAAACATGTCAATCTGGCCAGAGACGATCACAGAGGCACATGGTTGTACACATGTATACAACAAGGTCATACCAATCTGCCAAATGCCATTCACTTGGTGTGTCATTAACAAAATTTATTCCCGATAAAAATCAAATTGACTCAAATCTACAACCAAGTGTGATAGCTCTACCATTCGTCTTCGCAACCTAGCTTGTATTCTTTCATAACACCGACCAGTTCAGGACCAAATAAGCTAACATACCTTTCTTACAAACTAATGTGGAAACCAAAGAAATTCAACCCATCTTTAGTGCCTCAATCAACGATCTTTAGATAACACGTCTCTTAATTGTCACTTTCATTGTACTCATTCCCCAAAGAACACAATCATACTAGATTCCGTTCAATACTTCCTTATCTCATTAAGTTTAAAAATACTACATTTCAAAACTTAGTTTCCACGATAAGAGTCTCCCTGAACTCGTAATACTGTACGTCTTCGTAACATTATATTCATGTCTAGTTCTCAAACTGATTATGTAAATGTCTCTCAACACTATACCAAAGTATGCATTTTCACTAATTGGAGCAACTAGTGTTTTGATAAACATCTTTTAAAAACTAATCCTTATTTTATAAATAGTTGCAATTTTGATATTGATACTCTCTGTTCAGAGTTTTTACCTGGTGCCACAAAGGCGGCTTGCCAGGTGCCAACCTGGAATCCCCTCTCTTGAAAACCCCACAAAACCTGGTAAAGTAACCTGTATTAGGAACCCAAGCCTTAGGAAGTCAAACCCTAGTTGACTAAGTCCTCGAACGAGACTCACCTTGTGAATCAGGATACACGGACTAGCCGAGCTTTAGGTGTCGTTCCTAGCTTGGCGTGGTTGAGGCGGCCGGAGCAAGGCCCAACCACTAGTTTTGCAAAACGTGAACTCGGGCAATGCCTTTGAGCTTGCAAGCAGGTTTTCGGACCAAGGAATCTGACTAACTCCTTGGAAGTGACGTGCCCCTATCTCAAAGGCAAGATCCTGCCAACGATAAGGATAATCTAACCCTAGGGTGGGTTGTACTCCTGTCGTGTGGAGTTTGGCCGGCACAACGGAGGGTTGCACCTTGATGACACAAGCTTAGCTTGCACCGGTAGGAGGTTAACGAGATCTTCTTTTGAACCCAGGAAGCCTCACTACATATACTCTACCTTATTTATGTGATGGACCGCCCCCCCCCCCTGTTTTACCTAAGTGAGTAAGTGGGGCTGGCACGGAAATGCCATCCCTTAGAGAAAATGGTTGTCCTAACCTAATCCTAAACCTAACCCCTAGGGGGGGGGTTTAGGACGTGGGGTTAGGGAAACCCTAGGGTTAGGTCAACCCTAGGGTGTCCCTAACCCTTATTTTGATAAGCTATAATTTGCAAAGAACCCTAACCTAGAACGTCAAAACGGGGGAGAGTTTCTAGAAGGTAAGTTCTAGCTTTGCCTAGAGTTTCCTGCAAATACCTAATGACACCCGGCCGGACCATCACTAGATACCCAAGTGCACTAAACAGGCCTGTTTCCTACTACATCTAGGGTTCGTCACACAACTCGGTAAGTAACAACAGTCAAACCCCAAAGTAAAGGGTCGTCATAGTAAAAACTATGACACACTCCCCGCCTTTTGGAAATGTCAACGTCCTCGTTGACGTCTAACTCCAAAGACTAGACTAGGTTAGGAAAAATTAACTGAAAACTAACGCTAATCACTCATGCGGAGTCAGCAAAAAGTTCACAAGTTTTATTACCCCCCTTGCATTACGCGAAGCCAAATACTTCAGAAACCGTCGTTCACTGAGCAAGAACTCAGCTGCCGGAGGACCACCTGTGACAAGAAGTCATTTGGAGACCTTTTGCACGTCTACAAAGTCTTCACCCGACACAGACAACAAGTTAGTTAATTTCTTTAAGTTAACTAGAATTTA
>PUQB01000154.1:0-45873 GCA_003024785.1 Selaginella tamariscina
AACATATATTGTGGAAAATCAAGAAGTGGAAAGGATATATCGGAGTACGAGTTACTGATGCACCACTGCAATACAGGGCGTCACTGCAATACAGGGCGTCACTGCAATACGGTAGTAGCGGAGTACGGCATTTATGAATAAGGATAAGGAGTTACAGTAACCGAATGGATAAGGCTAGGAGCATTGTGATAACTGCTTAGTACGGGATCTAGTACGGGTATAAATAGACCAGATTAGGACTAGAAGGGCATCCCAAGTATACTGTTATTTTGTACTATGTGCCGTGAGCGGACATAATATAAGTTTCCTTTCTCTCTCAATACGTCTATCTCTTACTCATATTTCTGTGATGTAGTATACTATTCTTATTTTTCAGTACTGTGACGGGATCCATAGTACTGCTACCTGCTATACACCTTAGCCATCCTTACCCTTTCCCTGACTTTCTAATGTCTGATTACGTCCTTAACTCAATCTGGTAGACCCTTAGTACGGGTTTATCGATATCAATCCTATCGATGTATGGAGGGTAGAAAATTATGGGTTAACAATTAAACATAAAAAAGCTTGAACAATTGGGATTATGTCTAATAAATCTAAGAGTATTCCTCTCCATTGAAGGCTTTGGCATGATATATCTCGTTCATGCCTTTCTACTCGTTTGGGCTGGATTTATCTCACCAATAATGAGCATCAATGGGATTAATCGGGTTTGCCATTGCATATTGTAATTGGAATTTACTTTTAAGCATGTGCCTCAAAATCAAAATAATATAATTGCCTTATGCCCAAAGAAACAGATCATGTTTGTTGATACTTCAAATGAAAATTATATACACTAATAACTAGAAAACACTAGACATTTCATTTCACTTTTGTTTCAAAATTAGAATATGATTACTTGTTCTATGCCCAAATAAATAAATGTTTGTTAATATTTTAAATAAAAGTTATATACACTAAAAGTTAAAAAACACTACTCCTCTTTGATGTTGGTCATTGGTTGTTAACTTTGTAGCCCTCCGACTTATCCTATGTATGTGCCTAAGTTCTAACTATACGAATCTTGCCTTCATATGGTTTTTCATAAACATCTTGTAAATGTGTGACTCTTGAATTGTACATGATAAAAAAAATTAAATATTTATAAAATATTTATAAAGCATAACCTTTAAATTATATTTATCAACTATATTCCTCATTAGATAATGTTTAACCAACAATATAGTTATCATCATCACATAAAGATAAAACAATTAATTCTTTATAGAATTGGACAAAGTTTTAATAAAAATTTGTTTATAAAATATTAATTAAAAGATATATTGTTGAATATCATTTGTACATTGTTACATTGTGAAATATGGGCATTTTGGTTGACCGGATTTTTGTTCATTGAGAGATAAATCAAATAAAAAAGAATATTCAAAATATTTAAGGAATATTTTTCTAAAAACTTGTTAATATACTTATTTGATATTTGTAATTTATTTAGATTTTATTAATCATGCTTAATTAATTAATTAGTAATTATTAAGTATTTCCACTTTATTGTTTTAAATTTCAATTGCAAACCAACTTCTCAAAATTGATCTAAACATGTCGCACATCATGAAAATGATCCTTTCAAGATTTAGCTCCATAACTCAAACATTATCAATAAAGTCGATAGTAATGTTTAACATATTAATAAGAAGCTCATCCATAATGCATTGAAAGGTGGCAGGCATAACCACAAATTTATAAAGACTAAAAGGTGTATAAAATGTGATCTTTGAAACATCTTCATTAGACATTGAAACCTATTAATATCTAAAGGTTAAATCTAATTTGGTAAATCACTTACTTTGGCCCAAAGGATTTAACAAATTGGCATTGTTAGAAAACAAATAAACATCTTTGATGGTGAAGAGGTTGATAATCCATAAAAACTGCAAGAAATAATCAAGCTTTATCACCAAACATGGTTCGCATGTCCATAGACTCCATGATGGACGACATACATGCTTGTTGGTCATATCAACAACAACAATTTGCATTGCAAACAACTCCTTTGGTGATGTCTCCGAACTAGCACCTTGAAAGGTCATGCACTCCAATTGGCATGCAGTGTCAAGTTTTTACCCATGCCATTTGAGAAAAGTCAAACTTCAATAAATCTGCATACTCATGCTTGAGTTACTCAATGCACTACGCACATGATTCTAATGGTGACAGGGGCAACATTAAGCTTTTCTAAGAGCAAAGGAACAAATTGCAAAACATTTGCTTTACTATGGAAAATGCAAGACTAGAGGAGTTATTGAGAAATCACAAACTCCTTTGAACTACTTTAACCAATCACAACCTAAGATAATGGAAGAAACATGTGAAGAAACCACCAAAGTGAGCCAAAAGCAAGCTTAAGACCATCACCTATAACCAATGTTGTTGATGTCACAAAATGAGACATCACACAAGATTGTTCATTACCATATAAGATATGCAAGACTTTATCAATACATGACAAAGGTAAGGAACATTGCTCAGTTAAGGATTCAGTTGTCAAAGACATTAAAATCGATATTAACTAACACATATCAAAACAAAATTTAATATGAAAGTGCAATCTTCATTGCAGAGGATCTGTCTTTTGTGAAATTACTTGTTTCTCGCAATATATCTGTTTAAGGCATTAGCATTCCCCTCATCGTCAGAGACTACAACAACCATAGGAACATCTTTTGGTAGGCACGGCCTCTGACATGGGTATGATGGTTGCTAATCTAGATAGACATTAGTACAAATTTGCATGTATGTCTTGGGGTGAAACAAGAACTATGAACTTGGTTAGTCCATCCACCATCCGATATTGTTTTGATTGATTATGCCACAATTCCATTAGTTTCTTTCTTCACGAATAGGAATATGTGTAGGAGCTAAAGGATTATACAAACGTTGACCACGAGGCAGACTTTGAGCTTAAGGACAAACTTGAAAAGGTGGTCGTGCTAGTGCATATGCTGTAGCATCCTCCTCCATCGAAACAATATAATGAGGAACATGCAATCCAAGTGGACCTTGACAATCACCTATTAGCAACTCAAATCATTGAACTAATGCAAAAACATCCTCTAACGTTGCAAAACAAAGAACACGAATGAACCTGATCAATTCAAGTCACATAGCTAGCCCAACATATTGAGCTTGATTGGTTCATGTATATTAGGATATGCCTGTCGAGTTAGATCACCAAATCTGAGATTGAAGCGCATGACATACTCATTAGGTTTTATTAAATTTGAAAAACATCATCAAATCTTCAACCTTACCAAACATCTTTTTGAAATAATCAGTTAGATGTGTGTTGTCTTGCTAAATCTTCAAGCTAACTCATTGTACCACTTGAGAGTAACCCCTCCAAACATGTGAGAAATTTCTGAAGTGCACATTCATCAGATCAACAATGATAACAAATATTACATAAAAATGATTAACCAATGGTAAATATCATTTCCAAATAATTTTAAAAAGTTTGTGGATGAACTTTTAAATTTGTGAAATCAGCAGGAGGAAAAGAAGATGTGGATGTAAAGAAGGATGACCCGTTATCAACGAGACACTAATATAGCTTAGTTTGCATGTTGACAAAAGCTCTATCATGGGAAATATAAATAAAAATAAAAAAATGAGAAAGCAAAAGGAATACACAACTTCTCCACCCATAAAAGAGGACAAATAATTATATAAATAAATGATGCATTATATAGGAAAACCATGTTTATATAGTGGGTCTCCCTTGCTACATGGCACACATGCAACATGTGGCATTGACACATGGAGGCCAGGTCACCACCCATGTGAGTATACTTCCAGGCAATGTATACACACATGCATACAGTATGATATTTTACAACGTATGTTTAGTTAAATAACTATTGTAGTTTAAACAATCAAAATCAAATAGTTTTTTTTTCAGTTGAAGTTTATAAGTATATATATATTCAGGGGTACATTTGCACAATATATTATCTATATGCATCACTTTGAATAACATGTAAGATAAATAAATATTAATATTTTAAATTATGCCCTAATTTTTCAATTTAAGGGCTGAAGGTTCGGACTAGTTTCGAGGCTGAAACAGTGCACGACCGTGTTCGACACGAAGAAGGCACACGCAGAATGCGCAGAAACCCTCGACACACACGTCGCAAACACGCTGGTAAGCGCGTACATGAGATGCAAGAGTCCGCAGGATGCCGACTGTGTCTTCCAGGCGACCACACACCGAACCTGCGTCTCCTGGAATGCACTCCTGCTCGGCTACGCAGGACTCGGTATGTTACACGAGTCGAGCATTGTCTTCACCCGAATGCCTCCCACGACGTAGTAACCTTCACCGGGATGATGCAGTGCTACTCACGTGCCGGAGAACACGGCATCTCTTATCGTCTTGCGTCCACGTGTGGCTTCCCTGCGGACGCGCGGTTGTACGTTGCAGTCTTCAATGCATGCAGCGGCCTTGCAAACAAGGAAACTGTGAAGTTTAACTCCCTTGACAAGGGAATGAAGTCCCATCTTCTGTTCCTGTCCTCTGGGATCCCCTGGGACATGTACCTTATCAACGCTCTTATCGACATGTACGCGAGTTGCGGGAGCGTGTACGATGCAAGACACGTCTTCGACACCGTCCCGTGCCACGACGTGGTTACGTTTAACACGCTGATGCTGGGATACGTGGAGAATGGGGAGGAACATCTTTCTCTGAAACTCTTTGGAACTATGACAACACCCAACAGCCGCAGTTATGTAGCTGCGATTAAGGCCTGCACTTCCCTAAGGCTACTTGAACAAGGGAGGGTCCTCCACGAGCAAGCTGTAGAAGCGAACTATGACACGGACGCTTATGTAGCGTGTGCCTTGGTGAATATGTATGCCAGTTGCGGATGCATGGTGGATGCAAAGAGAGTTTTCGATACGTGCTCACACCACGATATTGTCCTCTCTAACACCTTACTTATGGGATACGTGGAAAACGGGCAACCGGAACTCGCTCTGGAGATGTTTGTAAGTATGATACATGAACCAGACGCTCTTGCTTATGTCTCAGCTCTTAAGGCCGGTTCACAGCTACTCTCTTTGGAGAAAGGAATGGAGTTACACATAGAGGCAGAGAGTGACGGGTTCATCTGTGACATATTTGTTTCCTGCACACTTATTGACTTGTACACCAAGTGTGGGACTCTGTGGGATGCAAGAGCGGTTTTTGACAAGATGCCTGCACACAACGTTGTGGCATGGAATACATTGCTCTTCGGATGTGTGGAGAATGCGGAAGAAAGGATCGCTCTCGACTTGTTCCATTCCATGACGTGTACTGTAGACACCGGTTCTTTCGTTGCTGCACTAAAGGCATGCACTCACCTCGCAACAAAAGACGACGTACTAACTAAGGGGACTGCTGTGCATTCACGAGCGTCACAGCTTGGACTACAGGATAACCCTCTGGTGGCAAGTGCACTTATAGACATGTACATCAATTGTGGTGAGCTAGGCATTGCGGAGGCTCTGTTCCAGAAAGCGAGACTTCACAAGGATACCGTTTGTGTTACGTCTATGATGATGGGATACATGGAAAGAGGATATACGGAAGAAGCTCTGGAGCTCTTTAAGAGTGTAAGGCTCGAGTGTTTCCTCGACGCAAGAATATATAGTGCTGCATTGAGAGCATGTGCAAGAGGTGGGTCGAGGTTCGAGACGGGAAAGGAGCTCCACAGTGATATATGCAGGCTTGGGATGGACAAAGATGTGTCTTTGGTGGTTTCCTTACTGGATTTCTATGGGAAATCTGGAAGTACAAGAGAGACTCAGTTTGTATTTGACAGTGCAGATGACAGGAACACGGGTACCTGGAACGGACTTATACATGGAACTGGTGAGCACGGGTTACAGAGCTTCCAGAGCATGCAGGAAGAAGGCGTACGAGCTGATACAGTGACTTTTATGGTGGTTCTTACTGCATGCAGTAGAGGAGGACACGTTGAGAAAGCCCGAGAGGTGTTCCAGGAGATGGTGTCCAAGTATGGAGTACCTCGTGTGTTTGAGCATTATGTGTGTATGATCGATGTTTTAAGCCGGGGAAATCGAATACAAGAAGCAGTTGAAATGGTGAATACAATGCCGTATAAACCCAATGCTGTGGTTTGGACAGTGGTTTTGACAGGGTGCTATAAGTGGGGAAATGTGGCTCTAGGAAAGGCTGTTTTCGAGTCCCTAATGAATTTACAAACCAACGGGGAACAGCATTCTGGAGCTTACAATTTAATAGCTAACACATTTTGCAAGGTGTGAATTCTCACATGGAAGATTATACCATGGAGTTATGAGCTTGGTGTACATACAGTAAAGTATGATACATGAGTAACAAAGACTTATTTATAATGTAATTATTCATCTTTTAAGTTAATTATCAGAAATACTTACGATATGATCACAAAATAATTAAAGCTGCATTAAATTATGCATTATCTATACTAAAAAGAATTAACCTTGAAAATTATAGATACTCTTCTAGATTATGTGACCTATTTAAAATAATTTATGAAAGTGATCTACCTTGTAACGTTAAAATATGTTATAACTAGACATCTTAATAAAAACCATCCCACCGAAATCATGACCTCATGAATACCATGTACCAAGTTGGAGCGAAAGATGATGAGAAACAACGATCCTAGCTTGTTTACTAGAATTATTCGTGTAGAGGACAGGGACCTTCTCTGAGGTAGGGGGACCGTAACAACATACCAAGTGACCATCATATCATAGAAGGGAGGGACAAAGAATTGGAGGCCAGGTCTTGTGATGGCCAGTACTATGGAAGGAGTTGCAACACAACACCATGCAGCTCACAAGAAATACCGTAGCAAACCCACCTATAAATGCTCTCGACATGGTGGTGACATGAGTCACTATAGGTATAGATGCGGTTGGTATACGTCAACACCCTTGGAGACTCAGACTCATGAAGTGAATCACCGCATGCCTATGAACTAACAAGGATTTATTCGCTTGGACATAAGTAAAACAAAAATTGTGCTAGCATAGGATCAAGCTAGACCCAATACAAAACCCAGTCATTAACAATGATATTGCATCAATACACAAAAGGCCAAACATGAAATCAACAAGTGGTTAAAAGCCAACTTTATGCACCCAATTAAGAACCTTGAGTGGTTATTCCCGATTGTTATTGTGTTAAAGAAGGACGGATTGTTTAGAATCTGCATTAATTACCCCTATGGGGAAGTGTAATATATTGGTGTTTCAGTCATGTTGCACCTTTGCTCCTTTGAGCCAAGGTTGCCCGAGTAGCAAGTTGAATCCCCCATTTGAATGCATGTCAAACAATGATGTTAATTCACATTTTGGATCTTGATTTCCACTCCCCTCGTGATGCCCTTGGGCACCACCTTGGTTTGATCTACCATGCATACCAGGAAGGGCAATGGCTCCAGGGGATGCATTCCCAACCCATGGTAAGTTTTGTTGACATGATATTCATACTTGATTCGTAGTCCACAATATGTGGTGGATGGTATATCCTACGATTTGGACTAGGGATGGTCAATACATCATCCATGAAGTCTATAGTCGCAACCATTGGGAGTCTTCTAGTAGGCGGGTTCAACTCACGAGCTAGTATATCATACAACCCTGGTGACAATCGTAGTAGCTCTCCTACAATGAGCAACATGTGGGTTTCATCTATGATGCTCTCCAAAAGTCATGTGGTTTCTTCGGAGTCCTACCTTGGGTGAGTCACACATGCTTCATGATTGCCTCCACCTATGCTTGTCTTTTGGGCCACTCCCCGGACTTATGAGGTGCGTCCATAACTTCCTCTTTTTGGACTCCCCCTCATTTTCATCCTCTAGATTGACTTGCTGGTGGTAGCTTTGGTGTGGTGAGTCTGTGATCTCGTGACCGTCCCACACTATGGGGCATAATTGCTATGTGAATGGCATGTGGCACATGGGCTAGTGTGCTTGTGGAGGTGCTTGGGCCGCTGGAGATGTTCCCTAGTTGTGGTGCATGGGCTTCCAGCATTGGATTGATCATGAAGATCTAGGAGCAATAATATAGTGAATGGTGACCGTTACAAAGTGCATACCATCTCCTTGCATTTTGGTTGTCTGTCTTGGTTGTCACCCCTTTGTCTATATGGTTTTGGCCTTAAAATCTCAAGATTGCGATCGATGCCAATGGGTCACTTCCGTCTCTAGCTTCCATTCAACCACCATTGTAACCACTTGTGATGGGCCTTGTTGATGAGTTTTGCCAGCTTGTAACACTCATCGATTGTGTGGGTCATCATTAGGCTAGCCTTTCTTATCATTAATTTGTTGTCCTCCTCTCTTGGGTTCTACCTCCAATCCTTTGCACCTTGACATTGGTCTTTGCAGATTAGTCTTGGTGCATCAAAAGGTCCTCGTCATCTGCAGTAGTGACATTGCCTCCTTTCTTTCGGACTTCTCTTGTTTCCTTGGCTCATGGCACCTCTCAGCCCCCCACTTGTCCACCTTCTTAGCATATTTGAGCAGGTTTTGTCATCATCTAGTATGATCCACTTGCGGATCTCCGGTCCTAGTCAGTCATAGTTTTTACTATGACTTAGTCCCTTTCAATGTCACATCTTCTTGATGAGATTAACTAGTGAATTCCTCAAGTAGGCCATGTAATTGAGCATTTGGACTGTGTAGTCATCAACAGATATCCATGTTTTGTTTAATGCTAATTAATTTGTGAATTACCTCTTCTTTACTTTTTCCTCTCAAAAGGCATCTTGGAACACCCTACACACGGTATTCCAACGGACTCTCTCATTAGCTTCTTGGAATCACATCCACCATGCATGCGCCTTCTTCTAAGGTGCACATGAATGCACTTAACTTCTTAGAATTGTTAGATATTTTCTACAGCTCACACACTTGTGCAAACTTGTGTATGTGTATGTGTTAGTCTGCATCCTCTCCCTTTGCTCCCTAGAACGTGAGTAAGGATACTGCCACCATGCTCTCATGCATCTTGCTAAGTGCACAAGCTAGTAATGCTATCGGATCCTCTGCTTTAGCCCTCTTGCATTTCCTAGGAGTCTTTGGAGCTAATTCCTCATCTTCAAACTTGTGAGGTTAACATGTTGGTGCCACGTTAGCACCATGTTCTTCCTTCATGATCCAGCCCTCCCTATTGGGGCTAGTGACAATGATGGGCTTCTCCTTGTTGTTCTTCGAGAGTCTCCTTTGGATGCCTAGCTTCTCTATTGGCAATGCAACACTTTTCACTTGGACGGTATCCCCTTGTTCCGTGAAGGACTGTATGACCTTGTGAAATCCCCTTATGATGTTGTAATAGCCTTGTTTGCCTAGGCAGATTCTCCTTGCCTTGAGACGGTATCCCCTCGTCTCTTGGTTATCGCGGTTCTGTCATTCACATGGATTAATTATTTGGCTTAGTTTTTACTATTCATAAATAGTAAACCTTAATTTTTAATTATAATTCTATATATATTAATAAATATATAATAAATAAATTGAAAAGGTATTCATAAAATTCAAACATATAAGATTAAATTTATATATTGATTTTTTAAAATAATTAAATTTTTTTATATAAGTTAATTTGAAATTTGTTGATGTAAACCACCATGGTTATTTGGTGGTTTAAATTATGGTTTAAGTCAAAATTGTTAATCCTTGGTCATTTAACCTTGTAGAATCCTCGTGTCACCTAGGCAAATTCCCCTTGCCATGAGATGGAATCCCCTTATCCCTAGTCTAGGATGGCTGTTATGCAGGCCCCCTCACCAACACCTCTTTCTGTTGATCATTTCATCAACGTCTAGTCGCCTTCTCATGAGTGACCTTCCCATGTGTTGCTCGCCTTGCGAAGCCTCGAGTAGCTGTCTTGGTACTCATTCTAACTCGTTGTGTAATCCAATTTACTAAAATCTTAGTGTGGAGGTCTTCTCTTCGATGGTTGTTGCTTCCCTATGGGGCCTTTCGAATGAAGCTCTTTTTTTCCCTCTTTTTGGGCATCCATGATCAGTCTACCTCACCCATCTTGGTGACAATGGCCATGCGTTTACTATCCTGCACCTTTGGTTCCTCAAGCATGCAGAATCTCATCACTCCATCACTCCACTCGTTGTCATCATCGCTTCAAGTTTTCTACCTCTAGTGCAAGCTTCTCATCCTTTGGGGCAAGGTCTCATCCCTCTATGGTACTCCTCAAATGTGGGTTCATTTGTGTCTTGTGGAAGCTCATCATAATTGTCACTCTTTCTTACATTAAGAGCAAGTGGTGGACTTCCTTCATCTAACCACTTGTTCCACTCTTTTCTGTATTAAGTTGTGTCGGGGCAGTTTCACCCATTCGAGTGTGGCTCATTACCACACATTCCTACATCTAGAATCTCATTAAGACATGTTGGGGGTTTCTTCATAGCTTTTTCATCATCTGTGACTTAAAATCGGCTTTTGAGGCCATCATTGCTCATTCACATGATCCTCCAAGGTGTCTACCTCCTCTCCTTGCAAGGTTGTGTAGTTGTTTGGACATGTGACAAGTGTGTTGTAGTCTCGAGATGGTGAGGTGGGACTAGATTGCAACATTTGTGGTGCTTCTTAATTGGCCTTTTCTGGGTTGCGCATTGCATTCTCCTTGCCAATTGATATTTGCTAATATTCAATTATTCAAATGAGTTAACTCATGCTCTTAATTTTTTCTTCATGCAGCAACTTGGCTTGTTATGATGAACACCATCCATGTGTGACAATTATCTCTCCATGGTCACCACAAATGGTTGTTTCAAACTCTGCATGCCAGATGTGGGGTGAATGTGTTTATAGATATCTCTAGTGGTCGCTCCCAATGTCCAATTTTGTGGTTCTGAGTCAGAAGTCTAGTTGTCTTTGCAAGATATATGGGTGTTTGTGGTGGCTGGCCTCTACTCGAACGCTGCGAGGGTCCGTGTCTAAGGAACATGAGAAGATTCAGAATTCTGTCGGGAGCAGGGGCATGAGTTATAGGGGAGAGAGAGAGGAAAAGATTACAAGTGGCCCTTACTAGTGGCCAACTATCCAAGGTAGAATGTCTTGAATTGACAATGATCTAAGCCTATCCATGTGCTGAATAATCTTATTGTGAAAAGAAGAACCCCGTGTACTAACCACCTCCCGCTTTATATATTGATGCTATGGAGTCTTGGATGCCATCCACTTGGCATATCTAGATTGGGTATGTAGTCATGATGGCCCTACACAAGGTCCACTGTCATAACATTTCTCCCCCATGCATGCCATCTTCTGTATGTCGAGTAGATTGACATGATCGTTGCTAAGATTTTTTGTCCTACTATCAAAGCCACCTGACACCTATCACTTTTTGTCAGCACCGCTTGTCCTCCTGATTTATTGAAGAGTTGACTTATGGAGTCCCAACCTTTTGTCATGTGGACATCACCCCTCCGCACCGGTGGTCCGTTGGTTAGTAGTGGTTGCACTACTCCTAACCATATATCAATCTTGATTTAACACATTTTCTACAACAATACAACTCAACATCTTTTTCACAACAACTTGATAAATTTCTTCTCTATCTATCTCAGAAAGTAATTACTTCGCATTCTTAATCTTTGAATATTCTATCTCTTATGCATTGTGTGTTCTTGACTTCTCAATATGTTTTCCTTTCTGCATTTCTATATTTTGATTTGGACAATTAGTTGGATTGTCATTCTCTCAATAGAGACACACACAGTTCTCTAAAATGTTGCATATATCTCTCTTTCAAACAGACACACAAAATGCATATCCATCAGCTTCTATAGTTGTCTATGTTCATGAATGCATAACTTTCTCTTGTGATGTAACTAACACATGACCTTGGCACCAAGGTTAAACTAGTTTGTACATATGTTATATTCTAGCCTACTTTAGCTTTACATCCTCGGTATCAAGAATGTATTTCATAGTCGACAATATGACTAAATGGCCTTGTGTTCACTATTTGAAAGGAGGACTAGGCCAATGATACTATGTAAACCTTAGCACTGAAGTTGTCCATAAAAATACTCAGCCTTGGGACCAAGGTTGAGTCTCCGCAACCTTGGCACCAAGGTCAGCCTCGAAAACACTGAGGTTGCGTTTCAGCAACCTCGATGCCAAGGTTGAATTCCTGCAACCTCAATGCCAAGGTTGTGTTTTTGAATTTGTTTCCGCTTGTTAAATTTTTTGAAGTTCAATGAATAAGTACAATCGCTTGCAAGAAATATAAATGATCTTAATACCCATTCAGGCAGAACGGGTATATAAGCACAGTATAGACATTCATGGTAACAATGGGTAAAGAACTAATGCCAAATGATAAGAAACAAAAAATAGAGGAGCATTGATGTATTGGATGGAAATTATTAGCTATAGTGGTTAAGAATCATCAACAAAAAGGAACCATACTATAGTAATAAATCATTTCATGTTTAAGTTAAATGTCATTACTTAAGTTAATCAACGACTCACAAATAGTTCTACTAATCCAAACTCTAAGGAGAACATATGAGTAAGTTTTTTTAAATTGCTATCTTATTATTAAATTATTTTGTTATAGAGTATTGTTTACACACCATATTTCAATAGAGTTGCCTCAAAAACTATATGCTGGCAATTTTGAGTATTACTTGAGATTGATCTCCCCAAAAGAAGAAGAATTATTGACGAGGAGCGACAAAAGTTAAGAGAACCTTTGGGAATGCTACCAAAGACTGCTCATATATTATACTATTAAAAAAAACCTTGGCAATGAGGAATTTCTAAGGTTTCCTTAGCACCAAGGTTTTTCAGTATCCTTTATGGAGTCCTCAGCGTTGAGGACTTTATAATAAGATCCTCGATGCCAAGGACTTTCTGAATTTATCCTCATCATCAAGGATAATCTTCGTAAACCTCAATGCTAAGGAAACCTTAGAAATTCCTTTTTTCGCGATTGGTTTTTATTATGCTTTTTAACAATGAAGCATTTAACATTGCAGTGTGTTGATATATGTGATGGTGCGAAGAGGGGACCACAAATCTATTTCAAACCTTTAAATATACAAATACACACCTTAGTAAAAAGCATCAAATATCAAAAAACCGATGAAAAACTAGTATTAAAATGTGCATTGGGTAGACAAAATTTGCTGATTAGAGCAAATGGTTTTTAGATCCCCAATGCTTGGAAAAAACCATAAATAAATAAAAAAATAAAGATATTTTAACCCAATTAAGAAATTATATTCTTGACTTGTTCATGAGAATAAGGAACATGTTGTTTGTAAGTGCTACAATAGGAAGAAACATGACATGGATTTGTTACTTTACTCCCACATGAGAAATATGGTTATGATGAAGCAATTATATTACAAAGAAACTTTTGTGCCTAAACAAGAGCCAAACGCAATGTCTAGGAGTGGTGTAGAAACTCAAGAGAAAGATGAAGTGATTGATAAGTTGAATAATGAAAACGAGCATGAGGAAGACTCAAAAATTTTAAAAAGGCAATTGTAAAAAAGAAAAGTGTCATGCACAAACAAAGTGTTAATGAAGCCAGCAATAAGTACTAGAAAAGTCTCCAACAAAAAAAAAAGAAAAAGGAAGCATATATAAACAACTCTATACAACGTCTAATTGAAACTTTAGATGTCAGGAAAGAAACTTCATATAAAAATCAAAAGAAAAATGTTCATAACACAACAATAACAGAGACACCAATCAAATAACCAAACCACCAAATGTAACTCAACATGGGCGAACAAGTGAATGGGTAGATTTTCATGTAAATTAACATGTATATGTTTTGTATATTTGAAAGTAACTAAGGTATGCACCATACATGAACGGATGTGTAAACATCAATTTGTGCAATAGGTTTGTCAACAACGTTTAATCGTTGTTTTATGTATTTTAGAATAATTTTTTTCTCAACATTAAAAACTTTATAACTAGTGTTAGAATTATTCACAATATGCAATTCTAAACTTCAACACAAACTATGAACCCAATTATAAACACTACATGGACCATGTTATAAATATAATCATTCACATATCTCATATTGTATCTTGACTAAAGCAAGATATATGTAGAAATTTTTGAAATCACATTATTGCTCCAATGGTCCTCAGTGCCAATGTGAGTTAAAAAGAATATTTTCCACAAAATGGTACATTAGTGCGCTCCTGCCGCACAACATGCATAGGGAAAGGTGTGCAAAATAATCACCCGTTAAACTGATGTATTTAAACATAAAATGTGTGCAGTCACTTTTATACTTGATTAATTAATAAATGAATGAAAATGTATTAAAAATTTCAGGCATAATTTAGACTATAATATATATAGAGATATAATATTTATTTATTTGTGTGTCTATATGATACATTAAAATCAAATTATTATTTCATTTCATATGATTATTTACTAAATAAAAATGCTGATATAACATATTTGAATTAGGCATATGAAATTATGAAACATAATCATAGTTCTATTTTAACACACATACACATTTTATGTTTAAAAATATTATATATATATACATTTAATGTAGCATTTGCTTTCACATGATTTGATTAAGAAAATATTACTTTTAAAAATAATTGAAGTTTAATGAAATCTAACTATGTATTTAAGATAATCTTTAACTGCATAACAAAGACAATAGTTTATTAGTTAAGAATGTGTTTATTTAAATAATGTGTATTTTGTAATATCCATATGTATTTTCTCATTATATATAATATTCTCACTACACATGTGAATGTATATAAATATATTTATTTAAGGGAAAAAAATATGCTATATGAAGATAAGTATAATATGTGTAAAAAATTATATGTAAAAAGAAATGAATGTATGTATCATTTTAATTTTGATTACTGTTTACTAAGATATAAAAATATATTAATTTTAATTGTTATTTAATAAACAAACATGATTTGAAATTTAATTTAATTTTAATCATTATATATTGGATAAATGAAATTAGTCTAAATTACATATAAAAATTAAAATAATAAAACAACTCAAATAACTTCCACACCTAATTTAAATAAACATATAAATATACTTTTTTTTATTTATTAAACTTAAATACTTATTTTATAATTTAACAATTTAATTAGGTTCATTAGTGTATATTATATTATATTATTTACTTATTTCAGTATGATTATTATAATGTAATTTGGTCAATACACATAACAAACACACAACCTAATAACTTCATATACAAGTTATGCAAGTTATGTTGTTCTTATTCCATATACAATAAAGTATATAAATTTTTGATAATTAATTAATATATTTTCTTATGTTATATAATATCATATGAAGGAATTTTACCTTTTACTGTAAGTGTTATGTTATTTATATGTCTGAATTTTTTTAAAACAGTAAATTAAATTTTAAGATTATTTAATATTGATTAAAATCAATATACATTGGAATATTTTTTTTAAGTAATATGTGTTTAAAAGATCAAAATTTAATTATGTTCTGTATAGATATACACATATGTGTATTTCCCTCTTTTATTACAATTTGACATCTGTTCATGTCATACACCATAAAACTTACTATGTTGGGTATTTCGGTAATTATTTTAGTTTGATTAGTTAATTATTTTTTATTATTTAATTAGTATATAAATATAATAATTGAATCCGTATAGGTGATTTTATATACACGTTATATATGTCAATATAAAAATTTAATATGCTATATTATATTTAAGGTTGCCGTAGGCAATAACGATGCGTTTAATAATTTACTAAAGTTAAGAAATTTAATAATTTTTAAACTAGTTAATTATTTGGCTGTTAGGGTTAGGCTTAATCACAAGGAAATGTCTGATGCACTCGTCAATGGATTGGCGGGCGCCGGCGGCGGTCTTGTCGCTCAATTGCTCACGTATCCTCTGCAAACGGTATGCGATCTACACATTTTCCCCCAAATTTATACACACACACACACACACATAGACGTATGTGCATACAAATGTATTTTTATTTATTTTAACTAATTTTTGGCGCTCAAAAATGCGCCTCTGCTAGTTTTCATGTATAGCACACTGCACATGTATTGTGTTCACTATACATTTTCCCCAATTATATATAGAGAGATTTATTTTATGTATTTTTAAGTTTTTGTTGATGATTATTTTAATAATTTGATGTATGTTTCTGGATTCTCCCCCCATTTATATACACACATAAACACCCACACACGTGTGTGTGTGTGTGTGTGTTATTTACATACATCTTGTTTACACCAAAAATGATTTTAGGTGAATACAAGGCAACAAACAGAGCGGAAGGCTAATAAGGATCCATCTACATCTCGAGCGAAAACAGGCACAATAATTGAGCTTTATAAGGTATAAATGTACTAACTTATCCATACAGCACACACACTGTGTGTGTGTATGTATGTATGTATGTATGTATGTATGTATGTGTGTGTGTGTGTGTGTTGTGTTGTAGATAGATAGATAGATAGATAGTAGATATTAGTGAGCTTTGTAATGTAAAAATGTACCCAAACTACGAAGTATATAGTTTCGTTATTCATCGTCAAGTAACTGTTAAATTGTTGTAATCTCTAAATGTGATTTGTATATACGAACCGCGTGTATATGTTTTATGCATACAGGCCATAACAGTAGATATATGTTCTAAGTTATGAAAAACCTGGCACAAGCTTACTGTAATCGACATATATACATATAATTCTTTTAATTATCGAAGTGTGTTAATAGGCGTCTATGCATAATTTACTATTGTTAGTTTATTTATTTGTCTTATTTTTTGCAGGTTGTTGCTGAGGAAGGATGGAGTGGACTATACAAAGGTTTGACACCTTCACTTTTAGGCACTGTAGCATCTCAGGTGTGTTACAGGATATATATATAATCTCTCTCTCTCTCTCACACACACACACACAACTTGTATAGTGTAACATATATTGATATGGCAATGTACTTTGCATCGCATATAAAAATAAATAATTTTTGTAAGTTATTTTGATCATAATATCTCGTGTTGAATCATAGTTATAATTATTGTTATATATTTTTTTAACCCGCTTTTTTCTACTGTGTCTGCAGAGTGTTTACTATTATTTCTACCAGCTGTTTAGGAATATGTCCGAGGCATATGCTCTTAAAAGGAAGAAAAGAGGCCATGGAGATGGCACTGTTGGTATGTCCGGATCTCTTCTTGTAGCAGCCTTAGCAGGGTAAACGCTAAAATAACATATATATGTAGATGTATAATATCAGCTAACATATATATGAATATATGTTTATGCAGAGGCCTGAATGTGCTTTTGACGAATCCTATCTGGGTTGTAGTAACTCGAATGCAGGTACCTGTCTATCATGTGTGTGTGTGTTTGTGTGTGTGTGTGTGTGTGTGTGTGTTGTTCATACGGTTGCATACATATATGCATAAACGAGAGAGAGAGAGATGTGTAAAGCGTACTTTATACTGCTGCTTGTAAACTTCATAGGAATGTACATGTACTCCTCTGTTACAAAACATTATAATACATGGATACCATGTGTATGAAATGTACACGCGCGCGCGTACATATATAATATTTACATATTATGCTATTTATTTAGACTCAATCCCAAGTAGAACGTAGTCTGGAGCTTTTGCCAGGAGGAGAAGAAATTTTAAACATGAAGGTGCAGCATTTACGGTACGTGTACGTGCGTTAGCGCCTGTATTGCGATATGCGTGTATAACGTGAATGTCCTTTTGCACTTTTATTAATACAGATTCAAGAACTTTACCGTGAAGCCGGCATCTTAGGCTTTTGGAAAGGTGTACTCCCCACTCTTGTTATGGTAATTTGTCTAATTAAATTTTATTTAGTATTTAATAATTAATAAACTAATAATTATATTGAGAGCATTTAGTTTATTATATTGATTAAATAATTGATCATTTAATTAGCTTTTGTAAATTAACTAAATAATTTAATAGACGGTCTCTCAGTTAATTGAAATTATATTTTACACAGGTTAGTAATCCTGCTATTCAGTTTATGATATATGAGACACTGTTGAAGGAACTTACAAAGAAGAGGAAACTTAACAAACATGGTATGAAGGATGTTTCTCCATTAGAGGTAACTAATCTAAATTAAATTAATCAGAGATTTCATTTAACTAAGTCGCTTGAATTTTACATATATATACCATTTTGGTTAGAGAGAGAGAGAGAGAGAGAGAGAGAGCACTTATACTATGTTTGTAGATATTTGTTATTGGTTCGATTGGTAAACTTGGAGCTACACTTGCAACATATCCTTTACTGGTGGTAAAGGTGAGCTTAACTCTGCTTAATTTATGCCGTAATTAAATTTTGTTTATTTTGTACAGTCTCGTCTGCAAGCAAAACAAGTTATTGGGAGAGATAAGTCCATGCAATACACTGGTGTGTGTTTGTGTGTTGTGTGTGTGGTGTGTGTGTGTGTGTGGTGTGAGTGAGAGAGAGAGAGAGAGAGAGATTGTATACTATTATGTATAATAATATAATGGTATAATATTGTATTCCACTATATCATATTAAATACTACATCAATTTATATTATATGCAGTTGATACACTGTTTATATATTGATCATTTAATCTAGAAGTTATATAGATATTGGGTGTTTATATGTATGATTATGTATTATGATCTATATAGGACTGACAGTTTCTACTTTAAATTGTAGAAGATTTAATAATTCCCTTTAAATATATTTATTCAATACTAATATATTTGTGATATTTTTAAATATTAACAGTTAAATGTATCACCTTTATAGTAATATTAATGTTTATTTTACTATATATTAATGTTTATTATACTATAAAATGTATATTATTTTATATACAGGTACATTGGATGCGATTATAAAGATGATAAGGTACGAAGGTATAATGGGTTCTACAAGGGGATGAGTACGAAGATTGTACAGAGTGTAGCAGCGGCTGCTATGCTTCTTATGATCAAAGGAGGAGCTCGTTAAGACGGCTAGGAAATTACTTGCTACGAACTCGCACAAGCTAATCAAGTAAGCTAATCATAATTAGCGTTTTAATTATATTGGAAACTTGATTCTTTTTATTGTTATGTAAAAATAAATTATAATTAGAGTTTATTATAGTTATAGAGCTTTCTAATTGAAATGTGAATATGCTTAATAATTGTTAAACTTAGTTGAAACTCATAAACTAATAATACGTGGATGTGTATGTATGCATACACATAAGGTACATGTGTGTGTGTGTGTGTGTGTGTGTGTGTTAAAATATGAAACTAGACATATATACACCTGAAGATAAACTAAATTTAAATTTAAAAAGTATTAAAACAGTATTAAACTTTTTTATTACATTATAAAACATCTTTTATTTTATGTGTTTTACTATTAGTTTATTTTTAATTAATTAAATTATTAATTAATGGAGCCCCTGTAAACCTCGTGACACGTATGTGACGTGTGGTATTGAGACGTGGTTCTCATTTGGCCATCCACGTGGTACTCATACATGTGTACATGTGTACAAAAACAATTATAGAAGAGTCAAGTTGCAGCCTTCCAACCGGTTTCTAAATAATATTTTTAAAATAATTTTAATTTTAAATTATATATTTTTTCATTAATAATATGTTACTTATGTTTATATTAACATTATTCAAAACTATTTGAAGGGGATGATGTCAACATTGAATATCTATTATTAAAGTTCTATAGGATAAACATTAAAATAGTTTACAATATTTATATAATAAAAAGAAATTCAGTATTTTTATTAATTATTTATATAAAATTTTAATATATAGCATCCTATATAAATGGGTCGAATGGAATAAAAAAAACTTTGGTCCCCCACGCAATACACACTAATATATGTCATTGTAAGTACAGAACATAGGAGAATTTTTTTTCTTTCCTATATTAAATAAAAATTAATTTTTATTTAATTAAATATATAAAATATAATATTGGTGGTGGTACTTGAAAGTAAATTTCAAATATTCACGCAAAGTGTAACTTTTGACTCGTTAAACGACACGACCCCCTCCACTTACCAAATGGAACTGTGGGGTGGCAGAAGTACGACTTTTTAGGGTTCTTATTACGCATATAAATAGACTGCAGTCTCCAACCTCTTCAATACAAAACCTTAGGTGCTTATTAATCATCGTTAACAAATCTTAATCAATGGCTAATCTCTCACTTATGTTCATGTTCTTCTTCGCTTTCCTCACTTTAACCTCTGCAAGGCACTCTGGTAAGAGCTCTCTCTCTCTCTCTCTCGTTATTAACAATGGTGTTGTAGGGGTTGTGAAGGGAATGATCCGGAGAACAATAAGAAAACGGGTGTTCAATCGATTATAGACGCGAATATGTTCAATGTGATGCTCAGGCACAGGAACTCTTTCTACACATACAATGCATTCCTCACTGCAGCAAAAGACTTCCCAGAGTTTTGTAGCGCGGGAACTGCCGAGGTTAGGAAGCGGGAGCTTGCTGCATTCCTTGCACACACTTCTAAAGTCACTGCAGGTATGCGTGTGCGTGTGCGTGTGTGTGAAGCTTATATATTACTTTCTTGTTTTGATAGGTGGTGAGGCCTCTACACAAGATCCATACGCAAATGGATACGTTCTTGTAGACGCCAATGACAAGGGTCAGTATTGTAAGAAATCAGCTGAGTACCCTTGTGCTCGTGGTAAAAGTTACCATGGTCGAGGTCCACTCCAGCTTACATGGTATTTCTCTCACACACACACACACACGCACAGATATACACGTATGATTGCAGGAATTACAACTACGGAGCGGCAGGGAAAGGATGCGGATTCGACGGTATAAACAACCCGGAGACTGTCTCAAAGGACCCAGCAATCTCTTTTAAGACTGCAATCTGGTACTGGATGAACTCCCACGAGTCGGGGAAGCCGTCATGCCACGACGTGATGGTAGGAGCGTGGGTGCCTTCCTTTTTAGACCGTGCAGCTGGCCGAGTTTCTAGCTCGTTTGGGACGTTAACCAATCTCTTAAACGGTGCAAGCGAGTGCGGGAAAGGGCCTAATGAACAAGTTAAGGCGCGTATCGGGTTCTACCAGCGTTACTGTCAGTTACTGGGGATAAATGCTGGACAAACTTAGATTGCTACAAGCAGAAGCCGTGGATCCAGATTGGGGGTAGACTCCAGATATATATACATAAATAAACAAGAACTACAGTAGTTGTTTAATGTTTATTATCCTGTACTGTGCTTTTAATCTATACTGGCTCCTTTGATGAGCTTTAATCTATACTGGCTGTCCCATCTTAATATATACATAAATATCAAAACAATGTTTCATTAACAACATTTACAAAGTGTTTAAGAAAGTTTAGAGATGACATAGACTTCGCTGCAGTAAACCGATAATAGATAAGAAAGAGAGATCAATTTCTGCAACTTTTATAGACATTATGTAATTCTACTGCTCTTTGTTACATGTCTGCAGAAGGTCCTTTCTTCACTAGCATACAACTAGGTTGAGTATATAAAACTATCAAAATGTTAGAAGGAGCATAGTAGACTGCAACTTCATTGTATAGTTTAATTTTCAATCAAAAATGTAAAGTAATTAGTTATAGCAACATTAAAAAGATGAAAAGTCCAATAACTTTCAATATTAATATAATTTAAAAAATCAATTTAATAGAAAAAAGAAAGAATTAGATCTTGCTAGTTCAATCAGGTGTAGGGTTTAGACTAAGAAAGGGAAACTTTTAAAGTTCTATTAAGATGATATTATTTTATTCTTTACAGTTAAAGCTGTACTTCCAGTAAACTCATAAAGAATATATTTTCTCTAAAATATTCTTAAGAATAAGAAAATGTTTATAATATTATAAAGAGGGGAAAAGGTTCGTTCTCATGTCAGAAAATAAATTATATAAAGAGTGTATAAAAACAATATACAACTAAGTGATCACGATATAACACAACGTTATAATTAAAATGAGATGATACATCAAAATAGAAAATATAAAAAAAAAATTAATTCATATTTACATATTAATTATTAATATTTTAAATATACATTATTTTAAAAATTATTTTTTATATTAAAAAATGCTAATTAAATAATTAAAATTATTATTTATTAAAAATAAGATTATAAACATTTTCATTTTAGTTACAATGTACATTTAAACTTACTATCTTGTATACAAAAGAAATAAATGAAGAAAAGTTAAAACTTCATTATTCACATGTATGTTAATATCTTTACTTCTTTTAAGAAAAAATTATAAATATATTCATTTATAATACAATTATTCAGAATGGCTAAGTTGAACTACTAAAATGTATTGTAAAATACATAAAAAAAATTCTTTCACTTGAAATTCATTTGAAATGTTATCAAAGAATTAAAGTGATTTAAATAAATTTTACTGAATGTTTGCATTGAGTTTCATGGTCAATACAATAATCCATTTTGTACATGCTTATCTCTATTCCAACACACAAAGAAAAGAAATAATTAAATAAATCTATAATAGTAGATACATTAAACAACCTATTAATATGTACAAGTCAAGAACACAGTACTGTAGTTCTTGTTTATTTATGTATATATATTGGACTCTACCCCCAAGGCTTCTGCTTGTAGCAATCTAAGTTTCCCCCTGCATTTACCCCAGTAACTGACAGTAACGCTGGTAGAACCCGATACGCGCCTTAACTTCATTAGGCCCTTTTCCGCACTCGACTGCACCGTTTAAGAGGTTGATTAACGTCCCGAACGAGGCAGAAACTCGGCCAGCTGCAAAGTCTATTATGGAAGGAATCCACGCTCCTACACTCACATCGTGCAAGGAGGCTTCCCCGGCTCGTGGGACTTCATCCAGTACCAGATTGCAGTCTTAAAGGAGATTACTGGATTATTGATATGGTCTCTGGGTGGTTTATACTGTCCAAACCACATCCTCTCCCTGCTGCTCCATAGTTGTAATTCCTGTAATGAAGTAGTACGTATATAGACAGTGTATGAGAGACACAGATTTACCATGTAATCTGGAGTGACCTCGACCATGTAGCTTTTACCACGAGCACAAGGGTACTCAGCTGATTTCTTACAATACTGACCCTTATCCTTGGCTTCTACAAGAACATATCCATTTGCGTATGGATCTGGTGTAGAGACCTCACCACCTATCAAAGTAATATGAAAGCTTGAAAACTACATCTCTCTCACACAGATGCACGCACGCACATACTTGCAGTGACTTTAGAAGTGTGTGCGAGGAACGCAGCCAGTTCCCGCTTCCTAACCTCCACGGATCCTGTGCTACAGAATGCAGGGAAGTCTTTTGCTGCAGTGACAAATGCATCGTAGGTGTAGAAAGAGTTCCTGTACTTGAGCAGCTTATTAAACATGGTAGCATCTATAATAGCTTCAACGCCGGTTTTCTTATGGTTATCAGGTGTATTCCCTGCACAACTCCCTACAAAAAAATTGGTTAATAATATGTGTGCGTGGCGTGTGTGTGAGAGAGAGAGAACTTACCACAGTGCCTTGCTGAAGCGAAAGTGAGGAAAGCGAACATAAACATGAACATGATCAAAAGATTAGCCATTGATTAAGATTTGCTAATGATGATTAACGTTTTGTATATGAAAAGGTTGGAGAATGCAATCTATTTATATGGGTAGCAAGAGACCTAAAAGGTTGTACATTTTGCCACCCAGAGTTCCATTTTGTAAGTGGGGAGAGGCTGTGTCGTTTAACGGTCATGTTCGTGTCATTTAAATGTTTATTTACTCAATAAATATTTATATATGAATTTTATAATTATATATTTTTTTATTTTAATACAGGGAAGAGCTATATGTTATGTACTTAAAAGAAGACTTATTAGTGTGTTATTCGTGGCAGACCGGATTATTGAGTGGGTCTTTCTTAGACACCACACATGTTATATATGCATGCATGTGTACGTATATTTTATATACATATATTAATCTCAATGGTGACATCATGGTAACGGAATCACGCTCTTATTACTTGACATTTAAGTTAATACTAATATAAGCTAATATATAAAAATTAATAATAATTTAATTATTATACAAATTTAAAATTTATATGAATTAAATATATATTATCTAAAAAGGCTTAAAGGTTGTAAATTAAACTAATGTTATTACTCGATTTGCTTGTAAAGTGATATAATTTTGATTTTTAATTTCCATTTTATTGTTGTTTTGATATTTCTTTTCAATTTATAATATAACATGCATTTAGGATGTATTTATTATTCATTATACTTATATATAGTATTTTAACACACACGTATGTAATTTCATGTACCTTATGTATACACATACAACACATCTACATAATGTTGTTATAATTATATTAATTATGTGTTATTCGTGGCAGACATAATAATTGTTAATATTTATTTATATATAATAATATACATTAGTAACAATGTCGGTCTTATATAGATCCTAATATAAGAATTAAAAAATTTGGATTATAAAATAAGAATTAAAAAATTTATAAAGTCTTATAGAAATTACAATAGAATGCACGTTGTAACTAAAATGGGTATGATATAAAAAAAATAGGAATAGAAAATAAATATTAATTAATACTTAAATTTTAATTTTTAATTAATTATTTAATAAATATATATTTAAATCTTTCTTTAAACATAAATTATTTAAAGAATATTTCTTTAATATTAAAAAATATTAATTAAATATTTAAAATTATTAATATTATTAAAAATGAGATTATAAACATTCCCATTTTAATTACAACGTGCATTAAAGTCTTATATAGATCATAATAAAAGAATTTTAAAAAAATCCCATAAAGACATTACACACACAATATAAAGTCGTATATTAGTGTGTTGTGGACCAGTCCTACATATGTATATATACACATGTTATTTGTATGCTGAATATCATAGTGTAATGTGAACTTATGATATATCTTATATACATAGACAATAATATGTAATTAGCTAATTATAATATAACTATTCTAAATTTATTAATTCAGTATTAATAAAATGAATGAAATATAAAAAAGTATACTGGGTGATTTTAATAATGTGGCTTTTGAAGTAATCTTTGTACGTTAAAAAAGAATCTCATCAAAAATATACTTTTTAGAAATATTCTTGAAACAAAAGTAGGCTTTTCAAGCATGTCCGAATATAAGTTTCATAAGTGTGCAAACGATATACAATTTTATATATACTGAATTTGACACACACACACACACACATGGTTAAAAGTTTTATAAGACATAAAAAAATTTAATATTTTTATTAATTAATTGTATAAAATTTCAATATTTTATATATATATATGGGCAAAGGGAATAAAAACTGGTGGTGTCTGAAAAAGCCAAGAACATGGAGAATGTTTTTTTTTTTTTTTTTTCCTTTATATTAAAATAAAAAAATAATTTAAAAATCCAAGTGGTGTACTTGAAAGTAAATATCAAATATTCACGCCAAGTGTAACTTTTGACACGACGTAAAACGACACGACCCTCTCCACTTACCAAATGGAACTGTGGGGTGGCAAAAGTACGACCTTTTAGGGTTCTTATTACGCATATAAATAGACTGCAGTCTCCAACGTCTTCATATACAAAACCTGAGGTGCTTATTAATCATCGCTAGCAAATCTTAATCAATGGCTAATCTTTCAATTATCTTCATGTTTGCGTTCGCTCTCCTCATTAAGCACTCTGGTAAGTTCTCTCTCTCTCTCTCTCGTTATTAACAATGGTGTTTTAGGGGCTTGTGGAGGGAATGCTCCGAAGAACAATAAGAAAACGGGTGTTGAAGCTATTATAAATGCCAATATGTTCAATGTGATGTTCAGGCACAGGAACCCTTTCTACACATACGATGCATTTGTCACTGCAGCAATAGACTTCCCAGAATTTTGTAGCACGGGAACTGCCGAGGTTAGGAAGCGGGAGCTTGCTGCATTCCTCGCACACACTTCTAAAGTCACTGCAAGTATGTGTGCGTGTGTGTGCGTGTATGTGTGTGAAGCTTTATATTACTTTCTTGTTTTGATAGGTGGTGAGATCTCTACACCAGATCCATACGCAAATGGATATGTTCTTGTAGAAGCCAATGACAAGGGTCAGTATTGTAAAAAGTCAGCTCAGTACCCTTGTGCTCGTGGTAAAAGCTACCATGGTAGAGGTCCACTCCAGATTACATGGTAAATCTCTCTCTCTCTCTCTCTCTCGTACACACACTTGCATGTTTATATGTATGTGCACATTGCAGGAATTACAACTATGGAGCAGCAGGAAAAGGATGCGGATTCGACGGTATAAACAACCCAGAGACTGTCTCAAAGAACCCAGTAATCTCGTTTAAGACTGCAATCTGGTACTGGATGAACTCCCAGGAGACGGGGAAGCCGTCATGCCACGACGTGATGGTAGGAGCGTGGGTGCCTTCCTTAGTAGACTTTGCAGCTGGCCGAGTTTCTACCTCGTTTGGAACGTTAACCAACCTCTTAACCGGTGCAAGCGAGTGCGGGAAGGGCCTAATGAACACGTTAAGGTGCGTATCGGGTTCTATCAGCGTTACTGTCAGTTACTGGGGATAAATGCTGGGGAAACTTAGATTGCTACAAGCAGAAGCCTTGGATTCAGATTGGTGGGTAAACTCCAAGTATATATACATAAATAACAAGAACTACAGCACTGTGTTCTTGACTTGTACAAAGCGAAAACGCATAATATAAATAGGTTTCTATAATATGCATGAAAATATCAAAACAATGTTTCTCTAACAACAAAGTGTTTAGAGCTTATATAGATTTGTTAACTTGATTAAACTAATTTAATAGGTCACAACTTTTATTTTTATTATTAAGTTGATAATATTTTTTCTTTACAGTCAGAACTGCTGGTACTTCCAGTAAAAACAATAAAAAAACTTTCATATTTTTTTAAGAATATTCTTAATTATAAGAAAAGATGTTTATAATATTCTAAAGGGAAAATAAGTTCTATACAATTTGAGATGTGTACAAACTATATACAACTGAGTGAACACAATATAACTTATTATATCTATAAATGAAGAATAGTTAAAACTTCATATTAATATTAAACTTTAAGTTTTACAATTATATATTCATTTATAATATAGTTTTTAGAACCGCTAAGTTGAGCCACTAAAATGTATTATAAAAATATAGAATTTTATTTTTTTCTCTCGCTCTTGTTGAAAATATGATTAGAAAAATAATGTGATTGAAAAATAAATAATATATGTAAATTTGTTTTATTTCTCTCTCTGAAATTGTATCAATTTTATTGACCATGTAGAATGTTTGCATTGAGATACATGGTCATGTAAATGATTCATTTTGTTCTATTCAAACACACAAATAAATAAATAAATATATATCTTATGATTTGAATTTAACAATGTTTTGTGTAAAATGATATTTATATTAATATTGCAGCATAACACTATGTAGTTCTTATTTATTTACATATATAGCTTGAACACACAAATATTTTAGAGCCTAACCACCAATCCGGACCCAAGGCTTCCGCTTGTAGCAATCTAAGTTTCCCCAGCATTTATGCCCAGTAACTGACAGTAACGGTGGTAGAACCCAATACGCCTTAACGTGTTCATTAGGCCCTTTTCCACTCGCTTGCACCGTCTAGAGGTTGGTTAACGTCCCAAACGAGGCAGAAACTCGGCCGGCTGCAATGTCTATTATGGAAGGAATCCACGCTCCTACAGTCACGTCATGGCAAGAAGGCTTCCCCGTCTCGTGGGAGTTCATCCAGTACCAGATTGCAGTCTTAAAGGAGATTACTGGGTCCTTTGATACAGTCCTGGGTTGTTTCCATACCACATCCTTTCCCTGCTGCTCCATAGTTGTAGTTCCTGCAATCATACGCGTGTGTGTGTGTGCGTGCGTACGTGTGTGAGAGAGATTTACCATGTAAGCTGGATTGGACCTCGACCATGGTAGCTTTTCCACGAGCACAAGGGTACTCAGCTGACTTTTTGCAAAACTGAGCATTGTTCTTGGCTTCTACAAAACGTATCCATATGCGTATGGATCAGATGTAGAGACTTCGCCACTATCAAAAGAATATAAAAAGCTATCTATCTCTCTCTCACACTCTCACGCGTGTGCACACGCACACACATACTTGCAGTGACTTTAGAAGTGTGTGTGAGGAATGCAGCCAGTTCCCGCTTCCTAACCTCGGCAGTTTCCGTGCTACAAACTCTGGGAAGTAGTGACAAATGCATCGTATGTGTAGAAGGAGTTCCTGTGCCTGAGCATCGCACTGAACATATTCGCGTCTATAATCGCTTCAACACCCGTTGTCTTATTGTTCTCCGGAACATTCCTTCACACCCCCTAAAACACCATTATTAATAATATGTGCGTGTGCGTGTGTGTGTGCGTGTGAGAGAGAGAGAGAACTTACCACAGTGCCTTGCAGAGGATAAAGTGAGGAAAGCCAACACAAACATGAACATGGTGAAAAGATTAGCAAATAATTAAGATTTGTTAATGATGATTAATGTTTTGTATTGGAGAATGCAACCTATTTATATGGGTAGCAAGTGTTGTACGTTTTGCCAGCCAGAATTCCATTTTGTAAGTGGGGAAAGGCTGTGTCATTTAAAAGATACTTTGCTAAATAAATATTTATATATTGAATATTTATAATTATTTCTTATTTTAATATAGGAAAGAAAATGTTATGTATTTAACAAGACATATTAGTGTGTTCTTCGTGGCAGACCGGACTATTGCGTGGGTCTTTTCTACACACCACCTTATATACTCACATATTATATATCATGCATGTGTATGTGTTTCGTTGGATATGAACGTGTGTATATGTAGTTGTGTAAAATATTGAAATTCCAATTTTTATATGATTAACTGATAACAATATTGAATTTTAATATAAATTCTTCTAATTAAATGCATTAAATATATTGTGACATCAGCTCGACGGAATCACTTTCTTATTACTCGACAGTGAATTTGCGAACTATTTAAGCTAATACTCATGAAGCTAATATAAAAAATAATATAATTTAAATTATATATATATATATAATATATATATATATATATATATATATATATTTAAAATTTTATATAAATTAAAATTAATAGGCTTGAAGGTTGAATTGACATATTATAACTATTGCTATTACTCAACTTGCTTGTAAAGTGGTATAATTTTATACATAAGCGATAGAGATATGCATTTTATTGTTGTTTAAATTTCAATTTATATTATAACATGCATTTATGATGTATTTATTATTCATTATACTCAAGTTTCTCATACATATGTAGTACACACACACACACCTGTATATCTGTACTTCATGTACCTTATGTGTATACACACAAAAACATCCACATAATGATTTAAATTTTACATAAAATTTATATATTGAGTTTAAATTTGTGCATTTTAGCTAACTTTATGTTACAACCAAAATAATCAGTGTATCTGTAACACTAATCACGTTATGGATGATGCGGATGGAGTTTCACATTGTATGAAACCTTTATAATTATATTTAATAATCATTAATTAAATTTAAATTGAAATTGATATATTCATTACCATTTCGGTTAAACTCACTATTTTTACCCCTTAATTATTATATTCATACCCTCACGATTGATCAAAATTAGGGAATAAAAAATACTTTGTCATATCAACCAATCACATATTGGGTCACTATTAAGAAAGAACTTTATGCAGAGATGACTGCCCACCACACATTCTACCATGGGCAAATGCAGGAACACTTCGAAGACCTGGACCGTGTCACTGCAAGCCTATTAACTGAGAATAGCCCGGTCGCTCGAACGCTGTGGATGAGTATGCCTCAGCTTGGGGACGCCATCGCAAACACCTATGAGTGCATGGTTCAATTCTATGTGAAGGTTCCAGCTTGACATTTTTGCCGTCCTGTATCGCAATTAAAGGCAATGTTTGACCTAGATATGCCTTGCATTTGTGAACGAATCATTATGTTGCACTCCGATTAAAGCCAGGTGCACCAGCTCCATCGATAGCGAGCTATTGGCGTCGACATGCAGAAGATGTCACAAAAAGATGGGTTGATCATGTTGGCAAGGGCTATCAATTGTGGGAGGAACTTCATTCTTTACGTAAGAAGACTGTGACAATCGATTTAACTAGCTGAAGAAATGAGTAATATTCTGTAATTTATAAGGTGTAAATAGGACGATTCGGCATAGTGGTCGTGCCAGTAGCAATTTCGATGACGATGAAGTATAACGCAGAATTAGTTGATAGGTGATAAAATATTTTTTGATTTGCCTAATTTTGATCAATCGTGAGGTCTAGTGAATATAACAATTAAGGAGTGACAAAAGGTAATGAATTTAATGAAATAGTAGTGAATATATCAATTTCCTTTAAACCTTGTGTATTCCTTTGACTAAAGGAAATGTACATATGCTTTCTGTGAGCCATCCCTAAGGAGTGTAACTTAGACATAACATGCATATACACATCTATATAATACTGTGTATAATTATATAATACAAGTTCACACAGGTGAATTTTATAATTAAAACACTAATTAAGTTTAAACCTTGATTAGCAAGTAGTCTTAAGAAGCATAGCAACCCGTCTGTACAATCTTCGTACTCATCCCCTTGTAGAACCCATTGTACCTTCGTACATTATCATCTTTATAATTGCATATATAAAATATAATATATAGTATATATAACAAAAGAAATAGAATAAAAGACATAAACAACTGGTTGTGTGTCCTTGTGTGTGTGTACGCAAGCGTGCGCGTGCGTGTGTGAGAGAGCGAGAAACGCTGCTAAGTTTAGTAAGTAGAATGCAAACACAATGCAACATTTTAATATAAATATATATATATGCAAATGTTATATATACATGGGTGTGTATGTGTTTAGTGCATATACATAGACTGTACTATTCTTATTATTGTATAATTAATAAATTTTAATACTGATAAACTTTTATAATTATTAATTTAATATTAATAAAAAGAATTAAATGTAAACAAGATATTGGGTTATTTGGCTCTAAGTATTTTAATAATGTGGCTTTTTAAAGTTCTTTAAAGAATATTTTCTTATTATTAAGATAACTTTTGCAGTTGAAAAGGGATCTCATAAAAAATATACTTTTAATAATATTCTTGAAACAAAAGCAGGCTTTTCAAGCATGTCTGTAAATAATTTCATAAATGTACAAACAATATACAACTTTATATATACTGAATGTGATAATTATATATATATATGATGATGGAACTTTTAATGGGACCACTGGAGGAAATACACTTTAGTTAAAAAATAATAAATTCTTTATGTAATCTTATATTTTATATTCAGAAGTGTAGCCTTAAATACATATTACAATATATATTTTTAAATATTATCAAATATTAAATATAATAATATATTTGATTCATTTTATTTCAAAAACTTTAGGTTTTAGTTTAAATAACTAGTACAATGTGTCCCTTGCATAAAAATTATAATAGAGTACAAAAATAAAACATTTTGTTTTCTTTTTAAAAAAATTCATTTATATAAAAAAGGAATTTCTTTTCTCTCTAGGATACAATAAGTAAAATAAAATTTTAAATAAAAAAAAACAATCATTATTTAAATACCTTTAAAGAAATAAGGATATTTACCCTGAAATCTACCTGAATAACTGAAGCTTTAATTTAAGACTTCATCCAAAATTAGAAAGTTAAACTAACTATTAATAGAAATTTATAATTACTTATAATTCATAGTATTCAATTTACACAAATATAATATAGTTATTTAAAAATTATGCCATTTATAAATATCTATATCATTTGCCATACTTTAGTAATGCCCACTAATTTACAATATATATATATATATACACTTTATATTTTGGAAAATTTACATATAATTAAAGTTTGAAGGTATATATGTAAACTTAGATATCTATGTATATAAATTTGGAACTTCCAATAATGTTATGTTATTAAATTATTTTTTTAATTTTATTCATGATGTATGATTTAAGATCAAACATGTGAAATTTCTCTATAATGTACAATATTAATGTAGTAGACAGTAAATACTTTATTACTATTACTATTATTATTTAGTTTATAGTAATCATTAACATTCATTAATAGGTTTATTTACGTATATAATTTAACACACATAAACGTATTTAGAGCTTAAGAACCAATCTGAAGCCAAGGCTTCTGCTTGTATCCACACCAAGCATCTGACAGTAACGCTGGTAGAACCCAACCTGTTCATTAGGCCCTTTCCCGCACTCACTTGCACCGTTTAAGAGGTTGGCTAACGTTCCAAACGAGGTAGAAACTCGGCCAGCTGCATAGTCTACTAAGGAAGGCACCCACGCTCCTACCATCACGTCGTGGCACGATGGCTTCCCCGTCTCGTGGGAGTTCATCCAGTACCAGATTGCAGTCTTAAACGAGATTACTGGGTCCTGTGAGACAGTCTCTGGGTTGTTTACACCGTCGAATCCACATCCTTTTCCTGCTGCTCCACAGTTGTAGTTCCTGCAATCATACACGTATCACACACACACGCGCGTGCACACGCGCATACTTGCAGTAACTTTAGAAGTGTGAGCGAGGAATGCAGCCATCTCCCGTGCTCTAACCTCGACAGGTCCCATGCTACAAAACTCTGGGAAATCTTTTGATGCAGTGATAAATGCTTCGACAATTAGCATGGTTAAAAGTTTTATAAGATAAACATTAAAATAGCTTATAGTATTTATATTATAAAAAATTCAATATTTTTATTAATTAATTATATAAAATTTCAATATTTTATACATATGTGTATATACACACATGACATACGCATGTGTATCTATAACATTCTATAGGAATAAAAAAACCTGGTTGTCTGAAAAAGCCACAGAACATAGGAGAATGTTTTTTTTCTTCTTTCTATATTAAAATAAGAAAATAATTTAAAATTTAAATATATAATCATAATATCGAGTGGTTGTACTTGAAAGTAAATATCAAATATTCACGCCAAGTGTAACTTTTGACACGAACATGACCCGTTAAACGACACGACCCCTCTCCACTTACCAAATGGAACTGTGGGGTGGCAAAAGTACAACCTTTTAGGGTTCTTATTACGCATATAAATAGACTGCAGTCTCCAACCTCTTCATATACAAAACCTTAGGTACTTATTAATCATCGTTAGCAAATCTTAATCAATGGCTAATCTCTCACTTATGTTCATGTTTTTCTTCGCTTTCTTCACTTCAAACCTCTGCAAGGCACTCTGGTAAGTTCTCTCCCTCTCTCTCTCTCTCTATTAACAATGGTGGCTTAGGGGTTGTGGAGGGAATGCTCCGGAGAACAATAAGAAAACGGGTGTTGAAGCTATCATAAATGCCAATATGTTCAATGTGATGTTCAGGCACAGGAACCCTTTCTACACGTACGATGCATTTGTCACTGCAGCAATAGACTTCCCAGAGTTTTGTAGCACGGGAACTGCCGAGGTTAGGAAGCAGGAACTGGCTGCATTCCTCGCACACACTTCTAAAGTCACTGCAGGTATGTGTGTGCGTGGGCGTGTGTGTACGTGTGAGAAGCTTTTATATTACTTTCTTGTTTTGATAGGTGGTGAGGTCTCTACGCCAGATGCATACGCAAATGGATACGTTCTTGTAGAAGCCAATGACAAGGGTCAGTATTGTAAGAAATCAACTGAGTACCCTTGCGCTCGTGGTAAATGCTACCATGGTCGAGGTCCACTCCAGATTACATGGTATTTCTCTCTCTCACACACGCACGCACGCACACATATACATACACGTATGATTGCAGGAATTACAACTATGGAGCAGCAGGGAAAGGATGCGGATTCGACGGTATAAACACCCAGAGACCGTATCAAAGGACCCAGTAATCTCTTTTAAGACTGCAATCTGGTACTGGATGAACTCCCACGAGATGGGGAAGCCGTCGTGCCACGACGTGATGGTAGGAGCGTGGGTGCCTTCCTTAGTAGACTATGCAGCTGGCCGAGTTTCTACCTCGTTTGGAACGTTAACCAACCTCTTAAACGGTGCAAGCGAGTGCGGGAAAGGGCCTAATGAACACGTTAAGGCGCGTATTGGGTTCTACCAGCGTTACTGTCAGTTACTGGGGATAAATGCTGGGGGAAACTTAGATTGCTACAAGCAGAAGCCTTGGATTCAGATGGTGGGTAAACTCCAAGTATATATACATAAATAAACAAGAACTATGTTCTCTAACTTAATAATAAAAAAAATTAACATATCCATATCAGCTCTGTTGTTAGAGAAACATTGTTTTGATATTTATGTATATAAAAAGCTCATGCATATTACAGAAACCTATTAATATAGATATGCCTTTTCGCTTTGTACAAGTCTAAGAACACAGTACTGTAGTTCTTGTTTATTTATGTATATATACTTGGAGTTTACCCACCAATCTGAATCCAAGGCTTCTGCCTGTAGCAATCTAAGTTTCCCCCAGCATTTATCCCCAGTAACTGACAGTAACGCTGGTAGAACCCGATGTGTTCATTAGACTCGCTTGCAGGTTGGTTAACGTCCCAAACGAGGCAGAAACTCGGCCGACTGTAATGTCTATTAAAGGAATCCACGCTCCAACCGTCACGTCGTGGCAAGAAGGCTTCCCCGACTCGTGGGATTCATCCAGTACCAGATTGCAGGAGATTATTGGGTCCTTTGATACGGTCTCTGGGTTGTTTTTACTGTCCATACCATCCTTTCCCTGCTGCTCCATAGTTGTAGTTCCTGCAATCATACGCGTGTTGTGCGTGTGTGGTGAGAGAGAGAGAGAGAGATTTACCAGTAAGCTGGATTGGACCTCGACCGTGGTAGCTCTTTTACCATGAGCACAAGGGTACTCAGATGACTTTTTGCAAAACTGAATCATTGTTCTTGGCTTCTACAAGAACGTATCCATATGCGTATGGATTAGATATAGAGACTTCGCCACCTATCAAAAGAATATGAAAAGCTACTCTCTCTCTCTCTCTCACGCACACACATACTTGCAGTGACTTTAGAAGTGTGTGCGAGGAATGCAGCCATGTTCACGTTTGTGTTGGCTTTCTTCACTTTAGCCTCTGCAAGGCACTGTAGTAAAGTTCTCTCTCTCTCTCACAGACACACGCCGCACACGCACATATTATTAACAATGGTGTTGCTCCGGAGAACAATAAGAAAACGGGTGTTGAAGCTATTATAGACGCGAATATGTTCAATGTGATGCTCAGGCACAGGAACTCTTTCTACTACGATGCATTTGTCACTGCAGCAAAAATACTTCCCAGAGTTTTGTAGCACGGGAGCCATTAATTAAGATTTGCTAATGATGATTAATGTTTTGTATATGAAAATTAAGGTTGGAGAATGCAATCTCACTTACAAAATGGAACTCTGGCTGGCAAAACGTACAATATTTTACCCATATAAATTCATGTTGGTGTTATTTAAAACTTACTTTACTAAATAAATATTTATAATTATTTTTTATTTTAATATAGGAAAAAAAAACTATCTCCTACTTAACAAGACATATTAGTGTGTTATTCGTGGCAGATCGGACTACTGCGGGGTCTTTTCTACACACCACCTTATATACTCACATATTATATATATGCATGCATGTGTATGTGTTTTGTTGGATATGAACGTGTGTATATGTAGTTGTGTAAAATATTGAAATCCTATTTTATATATAATATTAAATTTTTAATATAAACTCTTCTAATTAAATGTATTAAATATATTGAAACTCGATAGTGACATCAGCTCGACGGAATCACTTTCTTATTACTCCAGAATTTGCAAACTATTTAAGCTAATACTCATAGAAGCTAATATATAAAAATTAATATAATTTAAATTATATATATAAATTTTAAATTTTAAATGAATTAAAATTAATAGGCTTGAAGGTTGAATTGGCATATTATAACTATTGTTATTACTCAGCTTAAAGTTATACATAAGCTATAGATATTGTTGTTTAAATTTCAATTTATAGTATAACATGCATTTATATATGATATATTTATTATTCATTATACTCAAGTTTCTCAAGTACTATAACACACACACACACCTGTATGTACTTCATGTACCTTATGTGTATACATACAAAAACATCCACATAATGATTTAAATTTTACATAAAATTTATATATTGATTATATTTGAGTCTAAATTTATGCGTTTTACAACCAAAATAATCATCTGTAACAGTTTCACATTGTATGAAACCTCTAATTATATGAGAATTTATTTTAGATAATCAATTAATTAAATTTAAACCTTGTGTATTCCCTGGACTAAATATAATGTGTAAATGTACACCACGGATAAACCTTGATTAGCTTCTGTGAACCATCTCTAAGGAGTGTAACTTAGACATAACATGCATATACACATCCATATAAAATACATAAAATATATAATACTGTGTATAATTATATAAAGCTAATTGTAATTTATTTTATAATAATTAAAAAAACTCAAGTTTTACAAATTCTACACAGGTGAAATTGTATAATTAAAACACTAATTAAGTTTAAAACTTGATTAACAATATAGCAACCGCTGCTACACTGTACAATCTTCGTACTCATCCCCTTGTAGAACCCATTATACCTTCGTACCTTATCATTGCATATATAAAATATAATATATAGTATATAAACATTAATATATAGTCCTTGTGTGTGTGCACGCGTGCGCGTGCGTGTGTGAGAGAGCGAGACACGCTGCTAAATTTAGTAAGTAGAATGCAAACACAATGCAACATTTTAATACAAGGAATTTATTATTAATATTATATATATGTGTGTGTGTCTGTGTGTGTATGTATACGCACATGTTATATATACATGTATGTGTTTAGTGCATATACATAGACCGTAATATTTTAATTATTATATATTGATAAACTTTTAAAAATTTATTAATAAAAAGAATAAAATATAGGCTTAAGGATATACTTTTTAATAATATTCTCTTCATAAATGTACAGACAATATACAACTTTCTATATACTATTATATATAAATGATGAATGGAACTTTTAATGGGACCACTGGAGGAAATACACTTTAGTTAAAAATTAATAAATTCTTTATGTAATCTTATATTTTATATTCAGAAGTGTAGCCTTAAATACATGTTACAATATATATTTTTGAATATTATCAAATATCAAATATATATATATTGGATTCATTTGATTTGAAAACCTTTAAGTTTTAATTTAAATAACTAGTACAATGTATTGTAAAATGTCCTTGCATATGAATTATAATATAGCATTTTGTTTTCTGATGAAAAATGACCGTTGTAACTAAAATGAAAATGATACATAAAAATGAGAATAAAAAAAAAAATTAATATATGTATTAATTATTAATATTTTAAACATACATTTTAAAGAATATTCTTTTTTTAAATGTATATTATATTTTTATATTAAAAAAATGCTAATTAACTAATTAAAATTATTAATTATTAAGAAAATGAGACTATAGATATTCCTATTTTAATTACAAATTCATTAAAGTTTTTCATTTATATAAATAAAGAATTTATTTTTTTTTTCACAATATAATAAATGAACATTGTAATTAAATTGGGAATGTCTCTAGTCCCATTTTTTTTAATAATTAATAAATTTTATTTAATTAATATATTTTAATATAAAAAATAATTTTTAAAATAATATATGTTTAAAGAAAGAATATTTTTAAAATGTATATTTAAAATATTAATAATTAATATATAAGTATTAATCAAATTTTTTTTTATATTCTCATTTTCATGTATTATTCCCATTTTAATTACAACGTTCATATCAATTAAATAAGAATTAAAAAATAAATAATTATTAGATACCATTTAAAGAACTAAGGATATTTACACTGAAATCTACCTGAAAAACTGAAGCTACTTCGTACATTTCAAAATTAAAAAGTTAAACTATAGTTTTTAAATATTAATAGAAATTTATAATTATTTATAATTCATAATATTCAATTTACACAACTGTGAGCAATAAATATAGTTATTAAAAAATTATGCCATTTAAATATATATAACTAGTTAATTTGATATTTTAGAAAATCTACATATACTTGAAGTTTGAGGATATATATGTAAACTTAGAATTTATGTATATACATTTGGAACTTCCAAGAAATAATGTTATTTAAATTGTTTTTTAATCTTATTCATGATGTATGAATATTTAAGATCATTTCTCTATAATGTACAATATTAATGTAGTAGACAGTAAAATTATTTTAATAAACTTTAAACTTAGAGCTTAAAAACCAATCTGAAGCCAAGGCTTCTGCTTGTAGCAATCTAAGTTTGATCCCGCATCCACACCAAGAATCTGACAGTAACGCCGGTAGAACCCGATACGCGCCTTAACTTGTTCGTTAGGCCCTTTCCCGCACTCACTCGCACCGTTTAAGAGGTTGGTTGACGTCCCAAACGAGGTAGAAACTCGCCCAGATGCAATATCTATTACGGATGGCACCCACGCTCCTACCATCACGTCGTGGCACGACGGCTTCCCCGTATCGTGCGAGTCCATCCAATACCAGATTGCAGTCTTAAAAGAGATTACTGGGTCCTTTGAGACAGTCTCCGGGTTGTTTACACCGTCGAATCCGCATCTTTGCCTGCTGCACCATAGTTGTAGTTCCTGCAATCATACGCGCGTGTGTGAGTGTGTGTGCGTGTGCGTGTGTGTGAGAGAGATTTACCATGTAAGCTGGATTGGACCTCGACCATGGTAGCTTTTACCAGCGGCACACGAGTACTCAGATCTCTTACAGTACTGACCCTTGTCCTTCGATTCCACAATCACATATCCATTGCGTATGGATCAGGTGTAGAGGCTTCAGCACCTATTATGATTTTAAGTACGTATACTCTCTCTCTCACACACACACGCACGCACGCACGCACATACTTGCAGTGACTTTAGAAGTGTGAGCGAGGAATGCAGCAAGCTCCCGCTTTCTAACCTCGACAGATCCCGTGCTACAAAACTCTGGGAAATCTTTTGATGCAGTGATAAATGCTTCGTATGTGTACAAAGAGTTCCTGTACTTGAGCATCTCATCGTACACAGTTGCATTTATAATAGCTTCAACGCCCGTTTTCTCGTGCTCTGTTGGAGTGTCATCTTCACAACTCCCTAAGAAACCACAATTAACATGGTTAGTAACGTGTGTGCGTGTGCGTGTGGGTGTGTGTGAGAGAGAGATTACCACAAGCCTGCACAATCTACCTGAAATACCACTAACATAGTTAGTAAAACAAGTTTTATATAGATAGATAGAGAGGGAGAGAGTAAGTAGTTACCACAGTGCCTGGCGGAGACTGAAGTGAGGAAAGCAAACACAAATAAGAACATAAAGAAGGAATTAGCCATTGATTAAGCTTTGCTAACCCAAGGTTAATATGTATATAAGAAGACGACTGCAAGTCTATTTATATGGTGTACAAGAGCCCTAAAATAATGCATTCTGCCACCCAAAAATTCCATTTGGTAAGTGGGGAGGGTTCGTGTCAAAAGTTAGATAGTCCCGTGAACATTTCAAACTTTCCACTCCATATATATAATATATATATATAATTATCTTATATAATATAGGAAAGAACAAACATTTTCCTATGTTAGCTGTACTATGTACATATATATTTTAATGTGTTATTCGTGGCAAACAATGGTCTTTACCTTAATAATTAAATTTAATTTAATTTTCAAAAATAATATTATTATATGATGATGTCTTTATCATTATATTATTTATAATGTATGTTATTACTCATTGCATTGCTTTAAAATCACACCAGGTCTTGTTATATATATATATATATTCTGTTATTTAAATGGTAATATAATTCCAAAAATTAAATATTAAAGTTAAAATAATTATTATTTTAACTTATAAGTTAAAATAATATATAAATTACCAGTAAAATGGTTAAAATGATAGGTAAATTAAGCAAATAACCATTTTACGTATTTAAACAACCATTAAGTGAATAAAATTAAATAAATTTTTAATGGAGTACATTTATGCATGTGGGTATTATATAAATAAAAAATAAATAAAATTGAATTATTATTTTATACCGTAATAAATATTACAAATGGTTTATTTAGTAACATAATCCCATAATATAGTTTAACTTTTAATACTCATGTTAATAATTTAAAACAACACCGTTAAGCGACGTTAATATCGTCACCCAGTCGTCCTAACCTTTGTTTACGATGCAACTTTAGCATATCCTTAGAATATGCCATGGTTTTACTACTAATACCTCTGGCGATTATCTTAATGGGATGTGCCTCCGTGTTAAACACCCATTGGTCGAGAGGGATGACATCAGATGGTGAAAACATTAAGTATAAGTACTTCAATGTCTCTGCTAAGAAGAAGCTCTGCATCTTGTTGTCCTTCTCACCACTTCGAACCTGCATACAACTCATAGTGAATACGCGCTATATGTATATATGTACACGTGTATATGCGTATATGTCTTCAAACCTGGATATATAAGTGTACGTCAGGTGTGCGTGTCAGGCAACTCATAATGAATAACCGTTGCCATAAAAGCCGGCTATACAATAGGAATACTACTTGTCTAATGTGTATTGTATAAGTATGTGTATCTGTGTCTGTGCATCTGTATGTGTATGCGTATGCGTATGTGCCTCTGTATCTCTGTAAGTGTATGTGTATATGTATTTATGTATTGCGTCTTCGAGTAGAGGCAACTCATAAGAGAGAGAGAGAGAGAGAGAGCATGTATATGTTCATGTGTGTGTTTGTGGATGACAAGCCAAAATAGGACTGCTACTTATTATGCATATGCGGTGTATGTGTGTGGTGTATTAAGTATGTGTATACATATACGTATGTATGTATCTTCACGTAAGATATGCGTGTGTATGTGTGTAGTGTATTATGTTGTGTAGACATATACGTGTGTATTTCAAACCTGGATATATACGTGTACGTCAGGGGTGTGTGAGGCAACTCATAATGAAACATAAAACTATACAATAGGAATATTACTTGTCTAATGTGTAGATGTATGTGTATATATGTGTGTATATGTCTGTATGTGTTTATGTGTATCTGTATATCTATATGTATATGTATGTGTGTGTATGTGTATGTATATGTATGAGGCAACTCATAATGAGAGAGAGAGAGAGAACATGTATATGTTCATGTGTGTGTTTGTGGATGACAAGCCAAAATAGGACTGCTACTACTTTATTATATATATGCGTGTGTATGTCGTGCCTATGTATTACGTATGTGTATACTTACGTCTCTGAGGCCAACGTATCCGGATTCACACGGGACTGAGCTTCGAAGGCTTGAAATATATCCCATCCCCATTCTCTATACTGTGGATCCCCTGTTGTTCTCCATAAATACATGAGAGACTCCACTGTTTCAGGTCTCATTATATTCCATGACGTGCCCACAACCATATCCTGCATCATGTGTGTGTGTGTGTGTGTATGCATATTTATATGTATACATCAACAGTATCTGTGTGTAGTATTAGGTACCTGGCCTGGTCTAAAGTCGTAATTTCCCCAGCAAGCTTAGTAGGAGTTGATCGATAAAAGTTATAGCATGTCCGAGCTAGCTACGAAAAGTTAAAATCAAATCATTAATTATACTTAATTGATAATATTATACATAATAAAGCCACTTATTACCTCTTTAGCAAGATCTAAGTACTTTTCAGTTTTTTCAGCTGGGCCGTCATAAGAACCAAGTGCCAGCATTCCCGGTGTAAAACATGCAAGCTCGTCCATCTAAATATTTACACATTCAAAATATGTGCACAATACACGTATGTGTATATACTGTGTGTGTGTGTGTGTGTGTACCTTGTCAATAAATCCACCAGCACCATAACGTTCAGCTATATACGAATAAGAAGACGGGGTCGATTTACGGATTAAAGTAAATAATCCCTCCATGGTTGCTCCCACATATCTCTATATCGAATTAATTAATACGATCGTATTTGTGTAAATATGCATGTGTTCATATGGAGTGTGCGTGCGTGCGTGTGTGTGTACGTGAGAGAGAGAGAACGCACTACCTATAATGCTGGACTTCATCTGTTTTGTTACCCAGAACCCAGACCTTCAAGAGATACTCGTAGAAACTTTGAAATATTCAAGTTAGAAATCCCACACACACACACACACGACACACGTACATGTATCAATATAGATATATACCTGTCACCCATGGCACCAAATGTGACCTTGTTGGTTGCCATAGAATTATGAGGGTTCACATATATAGGAATTAATCCATCTTTAGGAAATATTTTCTTCAGTTGCCGAATCACATTCTCAACCTGCCATAGACATCAGAAATACTTCCATATATGTAATGTGTGCGTGTGTATGTGAATATCCAGCTTAAACACTTTTAAACTCACTTTTCTTGGTATTTGGGATCTCCTGTTCTTTGAGAAAGAGCAATAAACTCTACTTGCTCTGTTGCAGCGTCAGCCAATACACTTGCTCCCTGAGAGAATCCATAAAGAATTATTATGTGTATGTATTGTGGTTGTGTACACAATGTGCATAGTGGTGTGCCTGTACATGAGACTCATGCAGAAGTTCAACCTTGAACTCTAGAAAGAGAGAGCACATATAGACAAACATCTATATGACATACATATATAATATATGTGAGGACAAACACACAACGTACAGCTGTCCACCCGGGGTTCCTGGCATATCCGGAAGCCAAGTTAACAGTTGTGTATGGTATACCAGTTTCCGTGTTCCAAGCAGGAAGTAACCTGTCTGCAATTTCTCTTGCCTTTTGTAAGAAAAATTGCATCCTCTGATAGATCATATGCACTTAGCAGCCCCCCAACAACACTGCCAGAACTTAAGTCATATATACAATAAATACGTCTATGTATATTAGTGTATATATACTAATATATACTGTTTAAACTGTTAAACTAACTATTAGACTGCAACCACATTTGTGTGTGTGTGTGTGTGAGAGAGAGAGAGACAGCTCACCGAATAGTTGATTCAAACATGCTAGCGTCATAGTTCTTGTTAAAATCGAGCTTAGCAACCCAGCTGCACAAAAACAATTCATAAGATAGATAATATATATCTTTATCAATATATAGATACGTAATACTGTTAAAACTAAACACACATGTACTCACTCTCTAGCTTTCTGAAACTGCTCCTTGAATCCCATAATATACAGTGTGTCTAGAGAGTCTATAATTGTAGCACCAAGTCCTCCAAAGTCGTTTGCTCCATTTCTACTTATAGGCTAAAACAATCCAAGATAGTAAGTTAAACTTATTAACACTTGTGTGTGCGTGTGAAGTAGCAAGCATATATACCACAACAGAGACAAGCATCAACATGCTGGAGTATCCAAAATTTATATACATATGCAGACAGAACTTCAAATTCAATTACCGATTCGCATATGATGTTACAGTAATTACACACACAATTGTCCAATTGAATACGTACTCTCTCTCTCTCTCTGCATGTTGTGTATGTGTGCCAGCATGCTCATATCATACATATATACATATATACATCAACATAGAGACACATGCACAGACTACTTAGGAACATGATTATCGATACAACCTGTAGCTCGTCAGCTCCCCACGCATATTTTTCATACGATGTCCACGCGTGAAGCATGGCGGCTTTTACTTTCTCTCTCCTTTCAGTCGTGGTGTCATCTTGGGTATCTTCTACTGTCGTGTGGGGACGCTTATATATACTTCCTATCTTCCTGCCAAACTGTTCAATTAACTTAAATTAATACTTAACATTTGTATACATTTAATTTCACACATACTTACACACGCACCCGCATACACAAGAATTAGTTTCACACATTTTCTCTTTATTATAAAAAAATATCTCGTATATAAAACTCTGAAAGTAGTATCCACTATCGTTATGATTATCGGGCCACAATGTCAAATAATATACATATGTCAGATATGAATAGACACGTCATTGAAAATACATAAGGATGATTAACGTGTAAGCTTACCGAAAACGCATCGTCTTCCACGCTTGGAAGCTCCAACTGCAATGAGATAATAATAACCATTCAAGATCATTATAGCGCATAATATGTGTATTCATCAACATGTGCATACAGATACATACACATATGCACATGGATACATTCATTATAACTGTAATAGAAAAGAATTCTTGTATACAGAAGGATAAAAAACATCATAGTGATGTGATTATTTGTGAATATGAGTTTCGTATGTATGCACCTTCACACATATACATGTGCATACATCATTTTGATAAAACTGGATGTTGCACCGTATAACAGTGATATTAATGCATTTTTAAAGCATTTAATAACAACATATACATTAGAACGGACGACCTTTATCCACACACACATATGCATATACACCACCTTATAAATAAAAATACATATATATTTAGTTATGATACATACACCGTTTTAATTAATGACTTACACATGAACATCATACTGTTCCTTATCTACATAGTGCATTCATAAATACATACATACAAACACACACCCATACGGTAACAAAGGTATACATGAAGATCATATTGGTGATTTTATCTGTCAATAATAGTTTCGTCTGACTTTGATTAAATACATAGACACACTACAACATACATACATAACACACATACAGTACATGATAACAGATATATAAATAGATTATACAAGATATACGTAAACATATTGGTCAAGATATGTTTCACACACGGACACACGAATTATTGACTCGGAATGCAGAATGCCGTGTGGGGTACGCAACGTATATACCATGGATAATGGGGAATTACGAGGATTAATAGGATTATAACAAGACAAAGCATGGATAAGAAGAAATCACATAGATTATTACGAAAAGAATACGGATTATGTGAACTATAACAACCATGAATCGATAGCGTAGAACACAGCCATTCTTACAAATAATGGATCATAAATGAAAGTGAGAGACTGAAGCACGTACCACGTTAGAAATGGCTGATCTTTGATCCACACTATGAAAGTAGCACATAGAAGTAGTATAAGAACAATCGCGAGCAGCCAAGGCCGCCGGAGATAGTAAGAAAGACGCAGGAATCGCCATCCGGAGGTCGACCTCGCCATCGCCAGAGCCCTATTTAGGGCTCCTCTGTTCCATAGTCAGTCTTGTGTGCTTTGACTTCTACATAAGCCCTAATTAATACCCTAAAACATTTTTATTATTTTCTTTTCAGCATTAAGAAATTATTTTACGTGAAATGTTATATTCATAATAATAAAAGAACCACAATTAAAGTATGTAAATATTTAATTTTAAACCTTATAAAACATTAACTTAAATCTACATAAACAAATGAAAACTCGATTTTAAAATATTTTATTTGTAATTTATAAAAATCACAGTATAGCTTTTAATGTCAATTAATAAATTAATCTTAATCAAATTTCATTAATTAATCAAAATTTATATAATTACTATTAATTATATAAGGTAAGAGAAATTTTAATACTAAT